>JAJONR010007122.1:0-26931 GCA_029582245.1 Solanum etuberosum
CTTTAGAATTCCCCTTACATGCTCGTACATTCCACGTACTGAGCCATTTGGCCTGCATCGTTTCATGATGCAGATACAGGCATTCAAGGTCATCAACATGAGCTTCATTGATACCACATGGAGTTCGAGTTAGCTATGGTGAGCCTCCTTGCTTCCGGAGGGTTCCACTTTTACTTTCAGTTATATCAGTTGTTAGGATGTCGTGGGTCTTGTACCGACTTCCATCTTTGTCAGTTAGAGGCTTCATAGATAGACAGTAGAGTTTCAGAAGTCTGTTCATTTATTTTGTTAAATGTTTTAAAGACTTAAGTTGCCTATTTTATGGCGAGTTGAATATATTCTTTTTATTAAGTTTTTAAGCTTTTGTATGCTTGAGTTAGTCTTCCGCTTGTAGTCAGCCAGGATAAGGGTTCGCTTGGGGACCAGCAATGGTTCTCGAGTGCCGGCCACGTCCAGGGTGTAGGCTCGGGTCGTGACAGGTGGATTCCACCAAGGGTGGTTTTATGATTCACAATGGGTCCGAATCATCTTTTGTAGCAGATATGAAAGCTAAACAAGGTCTTTATCCAATTTTTCTAGAATTAAAAGAGTGGTGCTTAAGAAATCCGTTGAGGATTTCTCCCAAGGGGGAGATGGGTTACTTAGATACCAAGGTCGGTTATGTGTTCCAAATGTGGAGAACTTGAGGGAACAAATTTTGACAGAAGCCCATAGTTCGCAGTATTCCATTCACCCGGGAGCCACCAAGATGTACCGTAATTTATGGGAAGTCTATTGGTGGAATGGGATGAAGAAGGACACTGCGGGATTTGTGGCTAAATATCTGAATTGCCAACAAGTAAAGGTTGAGCAACAAAAAACCGCGAGGTTTATCCCAAGATATTAGCATTCCTACTTTGAAATGGGAAGACTTGAATATTGACTTTATTGTCGGTTTTCCTCGCACTCGGCGACAACATGACTCTATTTGGGTGATAGTAGATCAGATGATAAAATTGGCTCATTCCTTCTTGTTATGGTTTCCTATTCGGCGGAGGACTATGCCAAGTTATACTTGAGAGATATGGTAAGGTTGCACGGAGTGCCTTTGTCCATTATTTCCGATCGTGGTACCCAATTCACTTCTCAGTTTTGGAAGTCATTCCAAAAGGGCCTTGGTACTCAAGTTAAGCTTAACACAGCCTTTCATCCCCAAACCGATGGGAAAGTGGAGCGTACTATTGAGACTTTAGAAGATATGTTAAGGGCTTGTGTGATTGATTTAAGGGTAATTGGGATGACCACTTGCCATTGATTGAGTTTGCCTATAATAATAACTATCACTCAAGTATTGATATGGCTCTATTTGAGGCCGTATATGGTAGGAGGTGTAGATCTCCCTTAGGGTGGTTTGAGGTGGGTGAAGTTGCTCTAATAGGTCCTAAATTGGTACATGAGGCCATAGAGAAAGTTTGACTTATTAGAGAAAGGTTAAAAATGACTCAAAGTCGGCAAAAGTCATATGCCGATGTGAGGAGAAGGGATCTTGAGTTTGATGTTCATGATTGGGTTTAATTGAAAATCTCACCAATAAAAGGGGTAATGAGGTTTTGTAAGAAACGGAAGCTTAGTCCCCGATATGTAGGCCCATATCACATTTTGAGATGTGTGTGTAAGGTTGCTTATGAGCTAGATTTGCCAAATGAGTTGGCAATGGTGCATCCGATTTTCCATGTCTCTATGTTTAAGAAATGTGTTGGTGATCCGACATTCATAGTTTCCTTAGAAGGGTTGGGAGTTGATGAGAGTCGTTCCTATGAGAAAGTTCCGGTTGAGATTTTAAACTGGCAAGTCAAGAAGTTGAGAAACAAAGATGTTGCTTCCGTGAAAGTTTTGTGGAGGAATCAGTTAGTTGAGGGTGCTACTTGGGAGGCCGAGGCCGATATGATGTCTCAATATCCTCATATTTTTCCTTCTACTCCTACTCTATCTTGAGGTTATGAATTCCTCTTGGTTTGACCTTTGTTTTGGGAGTCATGTGCTTTTATGTGTTTCCATGATTTCCTTATGATATGCAGGTTCATGAAAACTTGCGTTTTGAAAGAAAATGAGTTTACATGCTTGATTTTCCTTATGTTGTATGTGCATTGAGTATGAGTTTCCTTTAGACTTCACGAGTTGAATTGATGAACATGCTTTAGCTATACTTGTTGAGAGTGAATTGCATATGAACTCCATGAGATTGTGTTGAACATGCTTTTTGCTTAGAGAAGGTAGTTCCTCCTTGAACATGAGAAATCTTGAAAATTCATGCATATTGGGTTGCTAGATGTAGTTCCTACTTCGTTATGATGCACTTGAGTATGTTGAGCTTGGAGTTGATGTTCCTCCTTATTTATGTGCATTGCATGCATAATGGGCTGATAGAGTTACTTTCACCCTCTTATGATGTTTTGAGAACGTCCTAGCTTGGAGTCGATAGTTATTCCTTGGATTCATGCATTTCATTGTTAGGTTGGGTTGTTAGTTCCTCTCCTAAGCTTTTAGAACCAGTTTAAATCTCATACGAGGACGAATGGTCCCAAGGGGGAGATATTGTAACACCCCGTATCAAAAAAGGGAATTAAACCAGATTTTTGGGATGTTGCAGGTGCCAGCCAGGGAGGCCGACCACGGCTCGTAGGTTGAACCACGGACCGTAGGTGGGTTCGTGGATTGGTCACCCTGCCAAACTGGTTAAGGCCAATAACTACGGCCTGATCTACGGACTGTAGGTCAGACCACGGTCCGTGGTTACGGTTCGTGGTTTGAGGCCCCAGAAATCCAGTCTCTGACCACCATCCACGGTTCACCAGGACGGACCGTAGGTCAGATCACGGTTCGTTGACTGGGTCCATCGGTGGCAACTGACAGTTATTATTTTCAGGGTCAATTGAGTCGTTTCCTCATTAATTAAATCCTAAGTTATGTCGTTTTGGCTATGTTTAGGACCCCTATATAAACCTTTTTACCCAACAAATTCACTCCATTTACTTCATTCTTTCAAATTCCCAAAAGAAATAAATTCCTCTCTAAATAATTCTCTCTCTAGAACATGAAGAAGAAGAAGAAGGATTACCTAGGGTTTCAAGGTAAGGTTCAAATTCCTCCATTGAAGACTAGCATGTGGATTCAAGGTATGATATTTTTCATCCATGGAGTCCTTCCATCCATAGAGTTCCTAAATTCCTCTATTTCAAATGGTAGAATTCCCAAATTGAGTTAGGGTGTTTCTTCAATTTGCATGGGTTCCTTTCATTATTGATTTAAATGAGTTAATTATGATCTTCTATGCATGAATTGATTAAATGCAATGCTTTTATGATAAATTTCCCCATGAACCCATGTGATCCCTATGTTTTCAAGTTATGAACTATATGTTGGGGTACTTTGAGCTTCAAGAAAGAGTTTTATGAAATTGAGCATGTATTACTAGTTCTACATGTATTTATGATGAAATCCATATCTAACCCATGTTTTCTAAGAGTTTATGATTGAAGTGGGTTTTGACCTCAAGAGGTAAAGTATGGACTTATGCATTGTTTATGAAATCTATGCAAATGTTTTAAGGTTTCTTTGAGAGAAAACTATCAATGATGATGTTGTTGTTGTGTTTTTGAAAGGACATTCTCATTAACACACTTAGCATGATGTGAAAGGTTTTCTCACATAGAAAGGATTCTTTGGTTGAAAGGCTTTCTCACCTAATTTAATCAAGAGTAACAGCTATCCTAATGAACTAGCTTTGAATGGTTGTCCAAGGGCACCTTTTCATGAGTAATGAAGTCAAAGTAAGAAATGATTATTCCATGGGAATTTATGCTTAGCACCGAGTGGATATTGAAAGTGAGATGGAAGCGCTCCCGAAGTAGAGGCCGGGTTTCCAAAGTGATCTCATGTTATGAAAGGTCCCCCGTAGTAGAGGTCGAGTTTCTAGTAGCAATCTCCTTATCCCATAAACTATGTTCCCCCTTAGGTTGATTTGCTAGTGGATCCACTTAAGCGAGATGTTCATGGGTGTACCTTTGCCAAGTAGAACAACCCTTTTCGGTGTGGGAGACACCGGGTGATCATGTTATAGCTCACATGGTCTCGTGTCGGTTATGTCTAATTTCCCCACAAGTAATAATGACTTATGGCTACTTCAAGAAGTATATCACATGAGTTCAAAGGTATTAAAGATGAAGTTAGCTTGCATTGACCTTGATTTATGACTTATGTTTTATAACTCTTTTATATCATGTTTAGCTTTGTGAATTGCATTTCATGAAATGAAATGTCCCTTTTAGCATGTTTTAAATGTTTTATGCATGGCTATCATACTTGGTACATCATTTTGTACTAACGCATACTCTTGCCTACATTTTCCCCAAATGTAGGGTCTGATAGTCAGGTTTCTGGTTTTCATGGCTAAAGGTTGACTTGAGATATTCCCGAGCTTTGGTGAGTCCTCATGTTTCGAGGATGGAGTAATTGTTTTAGTTTCTTTCTTGTATTTTCTCTTTTGGATATGTTGTATGGGCTAGGCCCAATTTCATTCTATTGTATTAGATGTCTATGATGAGATATGAGTTTAGACTTCCGCTTTATTTTTATAAAACTATTTAGACTTGGACTATTATTTTACTCTTATTGTTTTATTTCTTATGTTATGAGAGCTAAGTGGCTTGTATGGAGTCCTTCGGGGTTCTGTACGCCATGTTACATCTAGGGGATACCCCTGGGTCGTGACACCTAATGAGGCACAAAAAATGGCAGCACACTGGTATTTTCGGCGATGCTGAGGCAAGAAAGGTGGTTCGTCCATGCACTTCGAGCGATGATTGTGTAGCCCACCGAAGTGAATGAAATAAGATAGGATCACCTGATGAGATTTAAATAACAATAGCCTGAAGAAAAATAAAGGTGAACCACAAAAAGATAGGCGATTCGCTGAACGCATTTGGCAAACTGATCTAATGTCATCGAAAGGGATACGAAATTACTTTTTGGGTAAAATTTTTGGAAACTATAAATAGAACAGAGGAGAGAGAAAGAGTTAATGGAAAAAATTGAGAGAAATACTCTGACTTTTCAAGAAAGAGAAACATTTTCCATTAAGGAAAAACACATTTTGTTGTTGAATCTTTCAATTGTAAACTTCAATTTCAAGAATTGAAGTGGGATTTGAATTGGGTCTTCTGTTAAACACTCAATTTCATGCAACCCATGGATAATATCATACAGGTAAAATTTATTTACAGTTTGTAATGCTTGGCTAAAACCCCAAACTATTTGGGTGTGATTATGGGATTGGGTGTTGATTTAATTTAGTAGGTTTGTTGAATTGCGCAGCTTATGCTGTTAGTTATAAATTTCAGTGATTGACAGGTGATTAACTGATGAATTATGGTGGCCAACTTAATTTTAGTCTCGATCTTTTCATGGTGCTCGAAATAGACCAAGACAAGTGGGTAATCTTTTCAATAGTTGTACTTAGGGTAGTTGATTGCAGTCCTAAGGTTTAGGGTTATTTTGAATGACATATAGATGAGACCGAGAGGAGATTAAATGTTAGGATGCTTTGAGATTGAAAAAAGTTTAGCATCATTGACCATGACCTAGCCTATTTGTTATTAATTAGCTGGATTGAGCAATTTTACTATACCACAAGCAAAATCGACAATTAATCCCCATACCCCAAGAGTCTTTTAGTTTTGTGAATCATCAATTATTTCCAGTTTGATAATTAGATTTCAGAATTGCTATTATTAAAGTTGTTGGACTTCTCCACCCATTTGTTCTTATTTCAACTCCAAGTTAATTAATTGCTTGTTAATTCTATAATTAGATTCTTAACTGTATACCATTTCCTGTGAGATTTGACCCAGACTCGTTGTTGGATTTTTATTTACGATGACCGCTCACTCTTTTAATTAGTTGTGGAGTGTGAATTAAAAATTATCACTAAGTTCAAGAAAAAAGAGGTTGCCAAAATTTCTTTGGTCCCACATATTCTTTCATTCATCCAGGACTACACGACGAATTTTACGGCATGGTCGCGGTCACCCTACGAAACAAAGATCAGATTGTGAGTTAGCTAGCCTCTTAGTTAAAGGTATCTTTGTGGTGCATGTTCATAGGAGTATAGGACAACGACCTCAAGTGTTATTAACTAGTTCTTTAATTTAACTTTTATACATATGATGAGTCTGAGAGTTCAACTCATTTAGGGCTTAATATTCATTGTTTTAGTGTCCTCAAATGCCTAATTTATGCTCTAAACTGATATTTAAGTGTTAATTTGCAACAATGAAGGCAAAGGAGCAAGGCAAGGACATTATCGGGCAAAAAGGAGCGGAATAGTTGAAAAAAGGTAAAGATAATGAAAGCTGACGACCGCCAAGACCACTCGATGACTTGTCGAGTGGTACTTCAGCTCGCTTAAAGTTACAGCGTGCCAGCCCTGGGAAAAGCCAACTCGCTGATATAAATTGAACTTTGGCGAACCGCCGAATGGATTGGCAACAACGCTTCTAATCGCTTAAAGTTACAGAACATAAATGGCAAAGAGGCAAGTCAGGATGGCGATGAAGAGAGACACTTGGCGCATCACCAACCTGGTTGGCGATGCTCGACTAACTCCGCCGATTGGTCTAAAATTTGAAAATCTGAAAGAGTATCAATGAGAATTTTTAAATGATGGAAAGGAGTTCTGAAATTTTGAGCGAAGGTTGTGAGTGTTTGAGAGTTCTAACTTTGAGTTTTTTGATCCCAAACACTATTTTTAGAGTTTTACAGTAGAATTTTAAGTTAGGTTTTGTTTTTTAGTTTAATTGAAGCATTGTGAAGACTTGGATTTGGTTACCCAGCTGATGGAGAATATAGTTGGTAATATTTTCTTACTTTTTATAATGTGGCTAAAACCCCCATTCTTGGGGGTGTGATAGGTAATTAATTGTCTCAATTAGTTTATGGGTGTTAGTAATTACTGATTTAATTTCTTTTTGAAGAGGGTTCGATTGATAATTGAGTTTTAACTCATGAAATGTAGTTGTGAATGCAGTTCTAGTCTAGTATTATATGCTTGCTTGAAAAAGAGGTTTTAGAATTAAGGTTATCAATTGATGATTGGGTTGTTGTGGATTTAGCTCGAGAGAGTGAGTCTTAATTCGATCCTACCAATCTAGCTCGAGAGAGTAGGTAGATTGAGATTTTGGGCTCTTCTTAATTGTATGCTTGTCAAGGCTCGAGAGAACTCACTTGAATGGTGATAGTTGATCGATTGATGGCTATTGCATCTAAAGTCTAGCCTACCCACTAAGATTCAGTAACTTTTGGTAATTAGTAATCACCCGGATAGTGAAATTGGCAATTAATCCATCACATCACCAAGGATCACTTTCTACTCGAATACTCCCCTGTTTTCATAGTTGTTAGTTGACAAATCCAATCCCCCCATTTAACACTAGTTGTCAACCCCTGCAATTTAATTTAATTGTTTCAATAAATTATATTCATACAATCGACTAGAACACGTCTTTCATTTCCTAATTGAATTCTCTACCGTATCACTCCCTGTGGGATTGACCCCAAATCTTCGTTGGGTTTATACTAGATTGCGATTTCCTACACTTAGAATTGGATGAAGTATAGTTGAGCGATATCAAAAATGGCGTTGTTGCCGGGCAGTGGTGTTTAGAATTCTTTTAGTGAAGTTTAGTTGTGATCTAATCTTGTTTGTAGTTGAATCAGCTTACTTTGTGTTGTGTTTGTTGTTGGCTTCTATTGAACAGGTGACGAGATGAGCGTGAATGAGAGTAACGCTAGCCAACTTGGACACCAAGATGACATCGGTAACTTGAACGATGTCAATGAGGATACTTTGGGTAGTGTGGGTGCTATCCGGTTACCTCCGGGTGTCGGAAATGTGGTATTCCATGTGACTAGCACGATCCTGCAACTATTGCAAATGAAAGGTTTATTCGGAAGGATGGCTCATGAGAACCCCCATGACTATATTCAAAATTTTGTGGACGTGTGTAGTCCATTCTCATTTAAGAACATCTCACAAGATACACTCCGGCTTCGGTCGTTCCCTTTTTCTTTGATGGGGGAGGAAGCAAAGTGGTTAGCTGACCTACCAAGGGACTCGATTACGTCTTGGGATGAGTTTACTGAGGCGTTCTACATAAGATTTTTCCCTCGTTTGAGGATGATGACATTGAGAGATAACATTCTGGGTTTCAAATGTTTGGATTGGGAACTAATCCATGAGACATGGCTGAGGTTGCAGAAGCTATTACTCCAATGTCCAACTCATGGACTCCCGAATAACGTGTTGCTACAACATTTTTATCGGGGTCTAGATTCAGTCAAAAGGGTGTGGCTGATCAACTTGTCCAAGGAAGAATTATGTAGCAAGCTTTTGAAATACCGTTGACTTTCCTTGATGGGATGACGAAGATGAACGGACCTTGGTACATTAGGGAGGATCAAGTGTCTCCTTTGACTTTTAGGATGACAAAGGAACAAATAGAAAAGGACCAAGAGCGGGATGAAAATATGGGTAAAATGAAGACCTAAATGGATCTTTTGTAAAAACATGTCATGGGTAGTGGTTCTAAGGCCGTGAACACAGTTGGAGTTAGTGGAGAAACTCCCGATGATGCGCACTTTGAAGCTTTGTACAATGAGGAAGTACACTTTCTAGCAAATCAGGGAGGAGGTTTCCGCCAAAATTATCTTAAGCCAAGTGGGAACCAAGGTTGTAATGGAGAGCGTGATGAAGGTCTGAAGGATCTTGATAGGGAGTGGCGTGACCATGGTACAAACTAGAGAGAGAGAGAGATGGTGGCAAAGAGAGATATGTACCTCTTCACGAGCATCCAAATCCAAGAGCAAAGGGCTGAACCAGAATTTTTTTGCACTAAATATACGCTTCCACGCATTCTTAATAAAGTAGAAGGGTCGGACAAAGTGCTCAAATAAATGAAAGAGTACGTCTCAACTCTAAATCAGACGGTTACTTCTCACTAGGTGTCCATTAAACAGCTAGAAACACAAATGGGTCAAATCTTGACTCATTTGAATCCAAGGCCAAAAGGGGGATTACCGAGTGACACCATGGTCAACCCTAAGAATGAATCATGAATGAGTATCCTCGTCATGCCACGACATTAAATAACGCAATTCTTGAGAGGCAACCTATGTTTTTGAGCTTTTATTATTGTTGTTTGAATAACGGGTGTTGAATGTGCAGGTAGAAAATTTGAAATTTTGGTAACATGAGCAATTAGGCGAGGCTAGGTACCAGTAGGCGACTCACCGAATAGGTCAGTGATCCCGATATGGATCGCCATTCAGACCAACTAATTACCTAGAGGTTCTGTAAAACTTGACGGACAAAAGAACCATTCGGCGCTTCGCCGAATGGGTCGGCCACATAAGTGACCATCGCTGACTAGCGCGCGAACTGAAGGGTCAAGAAGGGCTGAACCGTTTTAAATTCAAAAAAAACCTCCCATATTTCATAGTTTCTGACTTTTACACTTTCACAAACGCAATTTAGCTTTTCGTACTTGCTTTCTTTGCACTTTTTTTGGGGATAAATTGCTCGGTGGGAAATTTGGTGCATTTTGTTTCAATTGCTAGCCTAGCATTCAGTTATCTACTTTTGAGGTTGGGTATCCGAATTCCGCCCTTAAATTTTGGTAATTTCAAATGCATGATCGTTGCCTTGTCGTTGTATTTGCGTAATAATGGTTGTTTGAATACTTTTTGTTAGCGTATGCCTCTGTTATCTCATTTTTTAAATTATGATTGGCCTTTAATTGTTGAATCTTGTGTGTGCGCTTGATTACAAATGTGGTTTGTGTTGTCAATTTGTTGGGTCTAGTTTGGGTGAAGTCTGAATAACCCTATTTGCACCGATTGACTGATTTTCCCCAATAATAGGGTGGATGACGTTATTTTTAAGGGCAAAAGACGTCGATTGGTAAATTTTTGACAAATAGGAGGAAGTCTGAGTACCTCGAGGTCATTAATGTATTGGGTCTTAGTTTAATTGCATAGAATAGGTGTTTAATTTTGTTCTCGTGGGCTACGGGTTTGAAATTTAAGGTCGAGGTCAAAATCTGGCATGTTGGATTGTTCAGTGAGCTGGGTCGAGCTCGCCGAATGGTTCAGCAGTTCACCTAAAGACCCTTAGATCGCCTTTTATCCTTCTAAATTGTGGAAATTATTCTGTAAATTTCAGTGATAATCCTGAGCTCGCCGAGTTCACTTGGCGACTCGCCGAATGTCACTTTAGAGTGCTCGTCTGTGCCACTTTTTTTTAGAAAATGTTCTATAACTTTCAGAGAGCTACATTTAGTTAACCGAATGGTGTCGGCGATCCGCCAATAGGCACCGAACATCACCGACTTGTGCTGATTTTTGAGAATTTTTATTGTGAAACATAAGGCGAGCTCGACTTGGCTCGCCAAATGGGTGCGGTGACTCACCGAACTCCTCTGTGAGCTGTTCTGCATATTTTTCAAACTTGATAATTTCTCAAATTTCTTCTAACTATTGAATTGTTTGATGTTGTATTGCAGGTACGGCTAGACCTAAGGTTGGAGGGAAAAATCAACCACCCCGAAAGGGTGCACGGGGCATCGTTATCAATGAGGGGGCTTCAACCTCCCAGAATACACATGCCAAACTTCCTCCAACAGGGGGGGAAGGAAAGGAAAGGGGTTGTCATGCCAACGCCATCGGAAGCGAGATCTGATAATATGGGCATCTATGCCACCCACCTCACTACTTCAAAAAGTTAGGGAAACTCGGGTGATAGATCGCCGACCTTTGTGTCTGAACCGGAGGATGATCAGATTCTCCAGACTACGAGAGTGGAGCTACGCTCCAAATCATTGAATGATCCTGCCAAGATCCTAGTGCCGCATACTCCTCCTCCACCTCCACCTCCGATTATTGAGTAGGTTCCTCCGGTGCCACCAGTACAAGGACCTCCACCCTGGTCATTGAGTAGACTGAAGGCCGAGGGTTTGAGGACTATTTTAGAGGAGAAGCGACTGTCTCCTAACAGAATAGTAGACTGGTACCCAAAGGTGTGGAACAATATCAGTTTCCACAAGTTTGAAATTTTCTCAAAGCCCCGAGGCTCCTATATTCCTACTTGGGTCCAGGAATTTTATGCTGAGTATGGAAAGCTGGTACAGAAAGGAAAGAAGAAGGCCAACTCATTCAAGTTGGTTTAGTATGTAATGGTGAGGGTCCGGAAGGTAAAATGCAGCAACACCAATATCAATGAGGTTCTTGGTTGTTCGGTAAATTTGATCCATTACTTGACGGGCCAAGTACAAAAGAAGAACCTCGACAACTTGGAGAGTTTGTTGGCATCATTGATTTCGGACATTACACCACGATGGATTGAGGCAGGTGTACCTATAGTGAAGAAGGACCTAAATGTGGCGGCCATATATTGGTTCGGGTTCATCAGCAGCACATTGATGCCATAATAGAACGAGTCGATACTCAGGCATCTGAAGGCTGCTTTGTTGGGTTGTATCATGGTTTGGGAGAGCCTTAATCTTGGTCTGATCATAGAGCAAGAGATGGCCTTGAGGGCCAAGCAAACCCAGACCTCTCTCCCATTCCCTGTCCTGATTATGAAGCTGTCCAGGTGTGCTCGAGTTCATTTGATTAAAAAGATGGATGTGGAAGTGACTCCCACTTCCTCTACTGACATCCGGAGGATAGAGGCCGAGTACATGAGGGATGAGGCTTATAGGAGGAGAGCTGCACCGGTTGATACTTCCCCAAAAGTTGATGTGGAGATGTTGCCGGCAGAGGCCATCCTTCCAACGCTGGCCAGTGAGCCTACAGGTAACCTTGGTACTTCTACTTCTGTCCCTTCTAGTTCTACTACTGCTCCTCATTCTACTGCTGCTGCTGCTTCTAGACCCCCTATTACCCAGGCTATGTTATGCAAGATGCGCCACTTAGCCAGTCTACTGATGTTCATGCTTCCCAGGTAGAGGACGTTGTGCCTGGGCTGATTGAGAGGGAGGTTGCTGCTGCCTTAGCCCCTATCAGGGCTGAGTTGAGAGAGCACCGGGAGATGATCGATGCCTATAGATTGGCAGTAGATGCCCTCACTGTGAGAGTGGAGGCTTGTGAGCAGGGATAGGGTATTTCAGAGGATGTGATGGCCTTGAAGGCCGATATTGTTGGGCTACGACATGATGTGGATGAGCTGAAATCCACTGATCTCTCGATGTTCTTCGACACTGTGGATCTTCCAGAGGTTTCGAGTACAGATTTCCCAGCCAGTTCTGAGATTTCCCCAGCTACTACGACCGGAGATTTTGCTAGGGATAATGCGTATGCTGAGTCCGAGGCCGAGACCGATGAGGAGGAGCTGAGTGTTTGAGATGCAGCAGTCTATGAGGATTTAGAGGACCTCGGGGGAGCTATGGTCCAGATACGGTGAGCTATGCAACACTGATACCCTGACAGAGGGAGTCATAGACATGCAGAGTTCACCCCAGTCTTAGCGTGACATGAGGATTTTGACTCTCTTTTTGTTTATTTTTTAGACTTGTTTTATTGATTTCTTTGCATCTCATTGTGACTAAGTCGGTTGTTGAGTTGACCTCTTGTGATAATTGTTGCACGCTAGCTGAAAATTGTAGAGTCTTGTTTGATGATTATGTTGAATGCTATGTGTGGTGAGAATTCCTTGAAATATGTGCTTGGTAATACCTAGAACTTTCCCCGTTAGTCCAATTGAATAATGTAAGAAAACGATAGAGATGATGTTAGGCACAATTTGTGAAGAGTGAACCAAAAAAAAATTATTCCTCTCTGTGACCGGCTTGTGAGAATGTGAACCTAGCTTGGCACCATTTGAGTATACCCTTTTCTTTTGAGGAAATTTGAACAACTTTGACCTCTTTTTCCCATCACCTATAACCTTCATGAAGCATTGGTTCGTTTGAATAGCCAACTTAGGCCTAAGTTGCGGGTGTCGTGAAAAATGAGGAAAGTCAAGAAATTTGAGAAATTCGCCCTTGAAGGATCATGTTGATAAATATGGAACCCCTCCATGTAAAAAAAAAAGAGAGAAAAGAGAAATGTAAAAGTCGAAAAAGATTGAAAAAGAAAAAGAATTATTGAAATAATATTTGTGAAATGGACAAAAGAAATGGGGTATCCAATGAGCCATGCTTAAAAGAACATAGGGTGGATTGTGAAAATCATAAAGTGTGAAAGAGAAGAAGAAAAAGTAGAATGCAGGCCATGGTTCATGAAGGTAGAAGTCACTAAGCCAAAATGATCATACCTTTACCCTCAGCCTAGTTACAAGCCTTGAAAGACCTTTGTGATCTCGAGCGAGCCGAAAGTAATGTTCGTTGGAAAATAAGGGCAAGCCTATGGGTAGATCATGCATGTGTTTATCTTTGAGAGTGTGAGAGTTATTTTTAATTCCAAAAATTCTAAATTTTTGATGAGTTTTGTGTGAGCATGGAATCATTGTTGGTGTGACGGCATTTGAATGCTTTTGTTGAGCTTGAACTTGCATTTGAAGCAAGCATTGTGAGCTTGAGTTCTATTTGATAATGGTTAGTCACAGTTTGAAAGTTAGAGTGCATAATTGAACATTGCATGAGTAGTTTGAACCTCTTGTGTGCATTCATGTTGAGTCTCGAGTAGCACTAGTTGTAGACATCATTGTTGAACATATCGATCTTGTGTTTTACTTGAGGACAAGCAAAAGTTTAAGTTAGGGGTGTTGATGTGTTTGAGATTTCGACTCATTTAGGGCTTAATATTCATTGTTTTAGTGTCCTCAAATGCCTACTTTATGCTCTAAACTGATGTTTAAGTGTTAATTTGCAGCAATGAAGGCCAAAGGGCAAGGCAAGGACATTACCGGGTAAAAAGGAGCGGAAAAGTTGAAACAAACTGAAGATAATGAAAGTTGAAGACCGCCATGACCACTCGGCGACTCGCCAAGTTGTACTTCAGCTCGCCTAAAGTTACAGCATGCCAACCCTTGGAAAAGCCAACTCGGCGATGGAAATGGACCTTTGGCGAACCGCCGAATGGATCGGCGACAAGCGTTCTGATCGCCTAAAGTTACACAACTTAAATGGTGAAGAGGAAAGTCAGGAAGGCGATGAAGAGAGAAACTTGACACATCACTGACCTGGTCGGCGATGCTTGACTAACTCCGTCGATTGGTCAAAAAGATTAAAATCTAAAAGAGTATAAATGCGAATTTTTAAATGATGGAAAGGAGTTCTGAAATTTTTAGCAAAGGATCTGAGTGTTTGAGAGTTCTACCTTTGAGTTTATCATCCCAAACACTGTTTTTAGAGTTTTTGAGTAGAATCTTAAGTTGGATTTTGATTTTTAGTTGATTTTAAGCATTGTGAAGACTTGGATTATGTTACCCGGCTGATGGACAACATAGTTGGTAATATTTACATGATTTTTATAATGTGTGGCTAAAACTCCCATTCTTGGAGGTGTGATTATGTGATTAATTGTCTCGATTAGCTTATGGGTGTTAGTAATTATTGATTTAATTGTTGTTTTGAAGTTGGTTCGATTGATAATTGAGCTTTAACTCATGAATTTTATTTGCAAATAAAGTTCTAGTCTAGTATTCTATGCCTGCTTGAGAATGAGGTTTTAGAATTAAGGTTATCAATTGATGATTGTAGTGATTGGGTTGTTGTGGATTCAGCTCGAGTGAGTGAGTCTTAATTCGATCCTACCTATCTAGCTCGAGAGAGTAGGTAAATTGAGGTTTTGGGATGTTCTTAATTGTATGCTTGTCGAGGTTCGAGAGAACTCTCTTGAATCGTGATAGTTGATCGATAGATGTCTATTGCATCTAAATTCTAGCCTACCCACTAAGATTTAGCAACTTTCGGTAATTAGTAATCACCCGTATAGTTAAATTGTAAATTAATTGATCACATCCGCAAGGATCACTTTCTACTCGAATACTCCCCTGTTTTCGTAGTTGTTAGTTGAAAAATCCAATTCCTCATTTGACACTAGTTGTCAACACCTGCAATTTACTTTAGAATGAGGTGCAGATGAAATAGTGAAGTGTTGGAAAAAGACTCTAGAATATTCTTATTTTAAATTTGAGATTTTAACAATATAATGCCATTGTGCCTCAAATCTAGTTATCTTTACCATGTCATATAAGGTAAGTATATAAAATGCAAAAAAACAAAAAAGAAGTCATGAAGATTTTACTAATATCGAATATGACATTATTTTAAAACAAATTAAAAAGGAAAATAAGACTAATAAATTAAAAAAAAAAGACTCACAACAACTTTGATGATAACTGATATTATGCATAAAATGCACACATTTAACTCTTATAAAGTTCTCTTAGGTGTTTTTTTTCATCACTTTATCATTATTATAATTACTAGTTTGTAGACACATACGCTGCACGTGTGTCCCAATTATATATAATATCCAATTTCATGAGAAATCAGTTGTATGTGTGAAATAACCATTATGTGCTCCCCCTCAGCGTTTTTATTCTTAATTTTTGTTGCCGTAAAGGTTAGTATGGCCCCGATTCGATCAGGTGCGATTTTTGTGGATTTGAGCCTTTTTAGTTGAATTATATTGGAAGGGATGATTTTGGTCAACATTATGAGATGTGAGAGTCGGATGGTTATTTTTCCTGTTCTGTTGCATTCAAAATGTTGTGTCATGTTTTGTATAGTGGATGGTTAGATTTCCAAAGCCTTAAGTTGAGATTTTGGTATTTAGGTGAGAAGTTTAGTGTTTAGGCCTAAATAGAGGTCAAGGAGGGTATTCTCTCTTAACAATCCATTTTTTTAAGTATTACAATTTCATTGAGTCTGAAATGTCGAACTTAGCAGAGTAGCATATCAAGTTTATTTATATTGGCCCCTGAATGATTTCCTAAGGTCCGAACAGAGAATATGGGTATAAGCTTTTCAGTTTTCCTGTATTTGGTGCAAGCAGACCACGTTCACGTACCCCAAGATATTTTATAGAGGGTTGATGGCTTGAACACTGCGATCATAGTTGGAATCAGACACGTTCCCAGGTGAACAATGATCCACGATCGCAACATTTTTCCTGCGTTCGCGAGCCTTGGTAGCTTAGTGGGTGGCGTTGGCGGTATCTAGCCTGCATTCATAGACCCCAAATTTTAGAACTAGGCAGTGTTGATCGGAAATTATTCCTATTTTTCATATTCGACTATTTTTCACTCATTTCGGAGATTAGGAAAAAAGATTTTTCAGGGGATTCTTGAGGAAGTTTTTTGGGTAGGTGTCTATATCAGTCTTTTATAAATTTCTTCAACTTTCATCGTCAAAAACACCCTTAAATCAAGATTTCAAATGTTTGTTTGGGGTTTCCCCCCAAGTTGGACAAAAATGATTATTTCTTGATTGAACTAGTTTATTGCTAGCTTTTAATGGGGTTTTTAACCATGAGTTCCTTTTGACTTGTAGACCTTTTTCTAAAATAAAATATTGATTTTACCCTTCCCAATTTCGGAGAGATTTTTGGACTATTTCAACCAATGTTCCTAGCAATAGAAATATGGGTATCGTTGGAACCCTTTTCATGAATCCTTTCTATTTTTGATAGATGGAGATCATTTCATAGTTTGTTTGGTAGAAAAAAAGCTTCATCTAAGTGGTTAGAGTGAAGTTTGAACCTTTGAGATTGGTTTGACTTGTCCTTCTTTTAGATTGGGTATGGTAATTGATCTTTCTTATGAACTCGACTTTAGGATGGGATCGTAGCATGATTATAGAACTTCAAAATTGTAGACTTTATTCTTTCTCTCATGTGGGGATTATTTGTAAAGCTTAGCCCCTACGGGGGCCTAATATGATTTTATTAATATCCTTGAAACATGTTATACCTATGATTTTCCTGAGAGAGGGGTTGAGTTGTTTATTTTATCATTTTGAAATGAAAGAATGTTATTCTCCAAATTGTGAAGGCTCATATCAAATGAATGCTTCAACTAATTTTACCATGTGAGAATGTATCACGTGATTTATTAAGTTTGGGAAGATAGAACTCTTTAGAGTTATGTTAAATTGATTATACCTCTGTGTTGTGTATGTTGTGATCCAATCATCCTCATTCATCATACTATTATTAATGGTAATATGAGAAAATAGAGAAGTATTATTTTGAGAAAGAAAATGAGACACCTTACATTTATCCTTGACCACGAGCAAAGTGGCAAGTTAATTAGATGTTAAGATTGTTAGATTGTTGTATGGACTACGAGTCCCCCATTGGTCCTTGTCTGAAAGATAAAGTTCTACAAGGTGTATACGATAGGTTCTGTGAAAATCTTGGCTCCATCATATCATTTCATCATTTCATTACATTACATTAGACACCTTTATTTGTCGGGTAATCTGCGTGCTGATATGAGAAATTGGTTGTAACCTTATGTGTTTAATTTAATCTTGCCATTCTAATATAAACTAGCGGCACGAATGCTGGAATGGGACATTTTTTTATTCATATGGATGTGTATCGTACTTTATTTCATATGCTTTATTAACTATCTTATACTTAGTCGGCAAAGCCAGCTGAGTACATCTAGATTGTACTCACTCCTACTTATGTTGTCTTTTGATATAGATCCTACTTAGGGTATTTCTCGTGGCGGTTGATTCAATCAAAATGCTTACGTCTATTCTGATCCTTGGTGAGATCTTGATTCTCGGTTTGCAGTTGGAGTTAATCTAGTATGCTAATTCTATATTTTTTTGTTTTCAAAGATTTGAGATGTACTTTAGATTCTAGTGACATTGTAGATGTTTTTTTATGCTTATGATGCTCGATTTCGGGAACTATGTTGTTGTCCTTTTTTCCTTTTCTTTCTTTATTTGAGTCCTGAATCTACTCTAGGAGTCTTTTTTGTGTGGTTTCTTGTATTTTTTGAGTTAAATTATTTGTCTTACACAACGGGTTGGTTTTGGGGTGTGTGCCATCATGACCTCAGCTTTCAAGTCATGACCTCAGCTTTCAAGTCATGACAAATAGGTATCACAACATTAGATTTAACGGTCTCGTAAGTTAAAGAGCAGGGTAACTATTAGAGTCTTGCAGATTGATACATAGACTTCTAAACCTATTTTTGAGAGGCTACATGATACTTAGTAGGAGAAATTCCTTCCATTTGATTCCTTTCATGCGAGTTATTCATATCAAGTGGTGCATACCTCTAATCAATATTTCTACACAAATGGTAAGGACTAGATATAGAGTCGTAGAGAGTTAGGTCGTACCTCCTGCTTGGGCCCTTGTCTATTGGCGAGGTAGAGGACGTACTAGAGTTAGGGTCCGTGACCGAGTGAGTAGGGTCGTACTTACTCGAAGACAAGCTAGGGAGGCATAACCTAAGCCCATGCACGAGCATGATTATGATATTGAGTAGCATCTTGAGTATAGGGGTCCAGCCTCGCCTTCTTCAGTTCTTAACAAAACTCTGATGGTTCATGAGTTAATTGTGTAGTTCTTGTCTAGTTAGGATAGTGAAGCTCATTCTAGTTTGCTTCAAGGTACATCAGGTTCTCCTGTCACAATTGTTGTTAAACTACAAGTTTAGGGGTATAGTGTAGTATTTCAAACTCATGGTTCTTTTTTCGTGCCTTTGTTGCACCTTGTCGATTAGCAACCCTGCCTGTTTCTGCTAGAGCGCCCATGTTGGTTTTTGAGCAGAAGAACTTTAAGATATTTGTTACGTTGGGACCTCCTAGGTTCAATGGTAGGACTTGCGAGAAGGCTTATGACTTCTTCATTGAGTTTCAAGACATGTTGTTAAACATGGGTATCTTAGAGGCATATGAAGTGTCTTTCACAGAACATCAGTTTGTGGAAGTGACGAAGGAGTGGTCCAGATCCGTTATTTCTCATAGGCCTGTTAGTTCACCTATGATTGGATAGGAGCAGTTTACTGAGGTTTTCCTGAGTGGTTTGTGCCATGTAGTCTTTATTATCACCGTAGGAATGAGTTTGATAGATTAGAGTATGGATCCCCATCACTTTTTTTAGTACGAGGCACATATGTATGAGTTGTCTCATTATCCCATATATAGTATTCCTACTGAGTTTGAGCGGATCCATAAGTTGGTGAAGGGTTTAGCCAATTATCTCAAAGAGGCCACAACTTCTCTTGGGCTATCAGGTGGTACATTTTAGAGTATTATTGATTATACCATGATGATTGAGGTTATTCAACAAGCTAGACAGGGTGGTTGCACATAGAGATTTTGTCCCGAGGGTTAGTTTAGTGTTCATTCATCAAGAATTCAAGATTATTTTGGTCAGGGTAGACATGGTTATCATGGTAGACTGGTACGTGCCACGATTCTACGTATATATTGTGTTGGTGGACCAAAACTTAGCCAGACTAGTGATGGTATGCATAGTGGATCTCTGGGTCAGGGAGTATTTACAAACTCTTCTAGTTTTTCTCAGCAAGGTTCAGGTCTTCGTGGTTTTATTTTGTGATTAGTTTGGGCACAAGGCAAAATATTGCCTCAAACATTCTCCTTCTACAGTTCAGCCATGATCACAAACTATTTATGGTTCGATAGTTCCAGCTATACGAGCTACTTTACAGAGTACTAGAGGTATAAATAGTGTACCTAGGGTGGTGCTCAAGGTAGTGCCAATGGTGGTTGAAAGGCTAGTCGTGACTGTAGGCTATACTATGGTATATACCTGGCAGATCCGAGATATTGACCTCATATGGAGTGATCGCAAGTACCATCCCAAGATTCCATCGCTCTTCTACAATATTATTTGATCATAGTATACCTTCTATTATGTG
Organism: Solanum etuberosum; assembly: GCA_029582245.1. Taxonomy (NCBI): domain Eukaryota; kingdom Viridiplantae; phylum Streptophyta; class Magnoliopsida; order Solanales; family Solanaceae; genus Solanum; species Solanum etuberosum. The sequence goes on from JAJONR010007122.1 coordinate 19,886, forward strand.
TAAACTTACTATGCCTCAGGCATGGATCATGTGTGTGAGTCCCTTATTATACCTATTAGTGTATCCAGCTCGGTAGATGACTCATTAGTGGTGGATTGGGTGTATCGAGTTGTATAGTGATGTTTTCCAGTAGTGATACTTGAGACGACTTGATTTTACATGATATGCTAAATTTTGATATTATATTGGGTATGGATTGGTCATCTCCCTATCATGCAATCCTAGATTGTTATGCTAAGACTATAACCTTAGCTTACCCCGGTTTACCTCAGTAAGTGTGGAAGGGATCTCTTAGTTTGTATTTGAAAGGGGTGATATCTTTCCTTTGTGTTCGTCAGATGATAGAAAAGGATGCTTATCTTATTTGGACCATATTTGTGATCTAACAAATGATTCATCTCCTTCAGAGACAACAAGGGTTGTGCGAGAGATCATGGATTTGTCTCATACATACTTATCGGGTGTTTCTTTAGATTCTGATAGGGACTTTGTGATTGACTTAGTTCCGCGCACTAAGTCCATTTACATCTCTCCTTATTTGATAGCTTCGGTGGAGTTGAAGGAATTGGAAGACTTGTTGCGAAGGGGCTTATTAAGCCAATTGATTCACTGTGGGGTACACCGGTCTTATTTGCGAAGAATAAAGATAGTACAATGAGGACGTGCATCATCTATTGACTGTTAAACAAGCTACAATCAATAATTAGTATCCTCTTCCTTGCATTGATGATTTATTTGACTAATTTTAGGGAGCTTCAATATTCTCCATGATTGACCTTGAGATCGAGTTACCATCAGTTAAGAGTTCAGTATTCTGATAACTCATATATTGCTTTAAAACTCATTATACGCATTATAAGTCTGTTTTCATGTCATTTGAGTTGAATAATGGCCCAAACGCATTTATGGAGTTGATGAGCTATGTGTTTCAGCCTTATTTAGATTCTTTAGTGATTGTATTTATTGATGACATCTTGTTTTATTCAAATAATGAGGCTGGTAATTTTCATCACTTGAGGAACATTCTTTTGAGATTTAGGAAGGATAAGTTGTATGCAAATTTCTCTAAGTGTGAGTTTTATCTTGAGTCAATGACTTTCTGGGGTCATGTAGTGACCAAGGAAGGGATTATGGTTTATTCGGCCAAGGTTGAATCGCTTGTGATTGGGAAAGACCTACTTCCCCTACCGAGAAGTAGGGTTCGAGGGATATTATCATTGATTATTCAAGAGTTTCTCTTCCATAGCAACTCTGTTGATTATGTTGACTCAGATGAATATGGTGTTTTAGTGGATCAATGATTATGAGGTGAGCTTTCAAAAGTTGAAGGAGTTATTGACCTCTACACTTAATCAGCATTACTCGAAAAGGGTGTGGCATTTGTTGTATTTTTTTATTCTTTGGGTGTTGGTTTAGGTGGGGTGTTGATGTAGAGGGAGATAGTTATAGCCTAAGCTTCTCGGCATTCAAAGGCGTATGAGAAGAACTACCATACTCATCTTTTGGAGTTAGCGGGGGTGGCCTTCATCTTGAAGTTACAGATACATTATCTCAATAATGTGCATTGTGTAGTCTCTACCCATGATCGTAGCCTTAAATACCACATTTCTCAGCCGAATTTAAACATCAGGCAACGTAGATGGTTGGAGTTGTTGAACCACTACGACATCACCATTCCTTATCATTCAAGCAAGGAAAATGTATTAGTGGATACTTTGAGCCGGAAAACAGCTAGTATGGGTAGCTTAGCCTTTCTTAATGCGGAGGAGAGACCTTTAGCTTTAGAGGTTCATTCATTTTCTAGACACTTTGTTCGGGAAAATATTTCAACACCTCACCATATTTTAGCCTTCGTTGAGGCTAGGTCTACATTAACGGATCAAGAAAGCTATGAGAGATTTTCTGATCTAGAGAAATTTCGGAGGCTTTCTAATGAAAAATTACAAGTCTTTTATAGACTGAAAAAGATAGTAGGGAGATAATGGGAATCCCTTTGCTTGCTCTTGAGTGGCTGCTTTTGGATTGCCTTATCTTATCTTTGATAAAGTTGTCGGCCAATATCTTATCTTTGATAAAGTTGTCGGCCAATTAGGTAGGTCCACTTAGCTTTTGTGAGTGGAGTCTTCTTTCTCCGAACAGTCCAAAGTACTTTCGGTGGCTGGGTCCCTTCTGTTTAATAATCGAATGAAATTTCGTCTCTTTGAGACTCTTCTATCTCTTTCTAGATAATTCTGATCCTTTGGATCTCTATTTGAAAGACTACTTATTCCGATTTTTAATAATCTCAACTAGGATTAATTAATCGAATGGATTGAGGTATGATTGGGCTAAAGCCTTGGGGTTTAGCATATCTCCGTTGTCATCGCTTTTGGATGAAGTCTCGTCCAGTAACTGTTGGACAGCTGCTTCGTCAATATTATCATCGAGCTCTGAAAGAGAGTTTTTAAATTTTTTCCTTAAGTCACTCTTGGATGGTGACGGCTTAGAAGAAGATGGAGAATTCTTCTTTGTTTGTTGAGGAGTTTCCCTCTTTGCTGGTGACCAGCCTTTGACACGAACTTCTCTGGACAGATATTTGATCTTGTCAAAATCTGCAATAACGAAAGTCCAACTAATAATAGATGAAATTCGCTTTTTAATAAAATATTTGCATAATTTAATATGCTCTGGAAGGGTAGAGATTCCTTCATCTAGTTGAAACTGATGAAATTTCTCTAAAAATGTTTTCGGTAGAATGAGCTGGTTTCCTCTGAAGCAGCTCCACCATTCGTAGAACCACCTAGGGATAAACGATGATGCTACCTTCGGGCAGTATTTTACGAACCAGGTGTGTGTGGTTGGTCGTAAATACAGAAAGTTGAAACACGTGTCTCGGTAGTCAAACCAATTATAAGTTTGAGGATTGAATTTCCTCAAAAGATTTACAGGGGTTAGCAGATGGTCTACGGTCCATTCAAAGGGAGAAAAAATCTTCTTGATGGTAAACTTTGAATAGGCGATGCTATCCTGGTCTGATTTGTCTGACAGCTCATGTTCTATTTCGATAGAACCTGGGTCGACAAGAATGAATTCATAATATCTCCTCGTCTTGAGGGCGTCATTGGTTTCCACATAATTCCTGTTAGAATACAGGGGCTTTACGAGGTGGTTAATTTCATAAGCTTCAAATTCCTTGTCAAGGGCAAGAATGGGGGAAACCTGCAAAGAAATGAGATCAAACTTTTCCTTTTCTTTGTCGGTATTTTTGGCTAAAGGGGTTGCTGATGGTGATACAGCTTGGGAAAAACTTTCAGGAGTTTTCATGGTATAGCTATCACTTGTTTGGATTTTGGAGAACCTAAGTTTTCCCGATGGTGACGTTGAACTGGGTTCTGGATCCTTTTGGAAAGGCTTTTTTAAGATTAATAAGTTTGAAGAGCTACTCGAAGGTAGTGAAGGGCAACTTGACCGGTTGATAGGTGGCAGTTGGGCCAAGGTTGAGTAACGGTTAAGGTTAACTTCGGGCCTAAGTCCCAATTCAGGTCTCATAGTAAATGGGCCTGCTGAGTTTTTATGCAGTTTTTTAGCGGGTTGTGATCCTTTAGGCCTTGCGCCTACTCGAAGGTAGTGAAGGGCAACTTGACGGGTTGATAGGTGGCAGTTCGGCCAAGGCTGAGTAACGGTTAAGGTTAACTTCGGGCCTAAGTCCGAATTCAGGTCTCATAGTAAATGGGCCTGCTGAGTTTTTATGCAGTGGTTTAGCGGGTTGTGATCCGCTAGGCCTTGCGCCTCCGGTTGGCCGGTGTCCTGGCCTCATGTTTTTCCATTCAAAATTTCTCTAGATCAGAAAATCTCTCATAGCTTTCTTTGTAATCTCATCATGAACTTGCAAGTATTTCAGCCATTGTCTATATAATAAAGTGAGTTCTTCTTTTATTACTATTTCTTTTCCGCACTTAAGATTCTGTAAAATGGTATCAGAGTCATGTTAATGGCGTTATTAAATAATATGCTAGGCTAATTCTTTTGCTGTCTGGACCCGAATTAGATCATGATCATTATATAACTCAAGAGTAGATAATCAGTTCTTATTAACTTGCTATATTATAGATAAAGATTCTTCTCTCTGCAACTATAATTGAGGCTTGAGGTATAGATATTTTCATTAAGTATGAGGATGCCGATTAATATCCGGCTTTAGTTGTGGATGCCAGAAGGAGGATCGCCGAAAGGACAGGCTGGACCCCAGGGTGGACCTATCTCCAAGATGACTTAATGAAAACATTCTTATAACATCCAAGACCGCCTTTATAATTACCTCAGAGATTTGAATAATTATTTATGATATATATAGTTAATCGGAATTGACTATCTAATGTTGAAATATGATAATCATATCTATTAAGGATCCAAGACAATATTGTTTTATGATGGAAAATCATCTGCATGTTAAAAATAGTATAAACTTATCTACCCATGTTATTTCTAAGGTAGAAAATGATTTACAAAATTGGACTATTCCAAAAGAACCCTTTGGAAAAATCTATCAACTTGGTCACTTCAGCATGATCAGAAATTTTAACATTAAGACTTGTAAGTCTACAATTTCTATTAATAAATCTGTTGAAACAATCAAATTACTTGTTTCTCAAGACATTAATAGATATAAAAAGGATTTTAAATTTCTGCATATTGGACTTGTTCAAATTGCTGTGAAACCTCTGTTCCGTAAAGGTTTGAATATCCCTATTTGTCTGCTTCTTAGAGATGATAGACTTCTTAATTTTGATGACTCTCTGCTAGGAGTTCTGCAAAGTAACCTCGCCAATGGCCCGGTATACTTTAATTGTTATCCCAACTTCTCTGTAGACATTACTGATCCTAATGTTATGGATACTTTGACACTTAATGTCAAAACCAAAAATATGAACAGTAAGATAGATACGAGAGAAATTGCGGTGATCTATAGAGTTTATTACAAACTCATGAAAACTACCGTAGCCCCTAGAGATATATCTACTAGTGTCAAAGGTGTCACCATGCTCATGGAATCCAACCCAGAACATAGTACTACCTTTGTTCCTAGACTTCTGAATTGGGATGAAATCCTTACCTCTGACGAATGGAATTTTGAAACCATCACAGTTCCTCAGTCTATAAACCTAGAAAAATCCCAGCCTGAACGAGTTACTCAATACCCAGACAGCTCTATCAACCTTAAGTTCCTTCGTTCAGCCTCTTTTTCTAGGCCAAGAATGTCCTTTTCCGGACCTTCTTCTTCTAAACCCCCGGAGGAAGTAGAAGTTGAGAGCAATTCAGATTCTCCCATTAACTCGGGAAAAATTCGTGGAGTAGATTTCTCCAAAACCATTCCTAAGGTCTATTATGAACCTGTTCAAACTACCAACCGTAATAGCCCCTCTCGTAGTGAGATGAGACCTGATTATCAGGAGAGAAGAGACTCTATTGGAGTCATAACCTCTGGAGATACCTACGAGATAAACACCAAAGAAATCAATCGGTTGTGGAAACTTCCAGAAAACCATAGAAATGTGGAGTGGTACAAAGCCACCTTTCCTCTAGAGCAAAGAATTGCATTTAGAGATAAATGGTTCAAAGACATGGAAAGATTTAGAACCGAAATCGAGTTCTTCAAATGGTTTGAATACTCAGGACAACTGGATAACCAAAAGGAATCCCTTAATGTCCTCATCAACAGATGGTACACTCAAAGTCAGGTAGTTGAATCTACCATTCCCCCTCTAGAAGGAATAAGTATCCCTTACAGAAAGGAAATCATTTCAGCCTATCCCTTCAAGAGAAAAATTGAGAAAGAATCCTCTGTAGCTAGTTGTGCCGAAGTAAATAAAATCTTCGAGCAAAACAACTACACCAACCAACTCCTTCATGTGGTAGCCAACCAAATCCAAGGTTCTAAACAAAATGGAACCCTCTCGCTTGGAAACATACCTAGCTCTTCTAAGGTTAACCCTAGCATTGAAACCAACCCAATCTTCAAACTCCCTGAATTTTCCAGAGAAAATTATCCAACCCTTACTGATAAATTCAGTAATTCCAAGGATCTCCTTGAGAGGATAAGTGAACAACTTGGAAAGTTGAACCTTACCAATCCACCTCCAGGGAACAAGATTGGAGTTATCAACGACTCTAAAGAAAAGATTCAATACGTCGGCAAAGACCGATATCACAACAAGAAGAATTACTATTCGCGTCCGTCGTTCCCAGACATGCAGTTTGAAGAGAATGCTTTCTTAACCACCTCTTCCCATACAGGAACTGATATTACCAAATGGAATATTGATGGTCTAGCAGAACATCAAATTTATAATAAGTTACATGAAATGGGAATAGCCATTACTACTTATAAGCTCAAAGGAAGCTCGGATAAACAGGCTGCCAGTATGATCATTGCAGGATTTACTGGTATGATTAAACATTGGTGGGATAGTTATCTCACGGATGAAAACAAGCTTAGCATCCAATATGAGGTAATCTCTCGTTTGGTAGTAAAAACCGAAGGACAAAATCAGGTCACTACTCAGGAAGTAGTAGAAGATGCTACAGCCACCCTTCTGTACAGCATCGCCAAACACTTCATTGGTGAACCAAAGATATTCCAAGATAGGAGCCTTGAAATCCTCAACAATCTGCATTGTAAAAAATTGACAGATTTTAAATGGTATAAAGACGTATTCATAGCAAAGGTTATGATACGAGAATATTGCAACAATGAATTTTGGAAAGAAAGATTCATAAGTGGACTTCCCCCATTATTTAAAGAGAAGGTCAGGACCAAAATCAGAGATAGGTGTGAAGGAAAGATCCCTTATAACCACCTCACCTATGGAGACCTCATAAGTATCATCAATGTGGTTGCAATGGAACTATGCACCGACCTTAAGCTGAGAGAACAGCTTAAAAGGGAAAACAAGCTCTCTTCGACGGAGCTAGGAAGTTTTTGTCAGGACTTTGGTTTCCCAAAGATCTCTCCTCCTTCGTCTCAAAAGACCAAGCTAGAAAAGAAATCTAGCTACAAAAAGAAGAAA
>JAJONR010007123.1:0-35093 GCA_029582245.1 Solanum etuberosum
CACCTGTTTTATCACTTTTCTCTTTAAAAGGAGAAGCTTTGATTACTGTACCTGCAATAGGAATATTAATTCCTTCTAGAGGAGGAGTAATTGATTCAACAACCTTGTTGGAAGTAGTGTACCATTTGTTAATGATAACTTGTAAAGATTCATTCTGATCTTTCATTTTACCTGTCATCTCGAACCATCTGAAGAATTCAATCTCACAACCGATTCTTCTCATGTCTGTCATCCAAGAATCTCTAAATGATTCTCTTTGAGAGAGAGTATAGGTAGCAACATACCATTTTCTCTTCTTTTGGTTTCCTGGGTGAATCCATTGCTTATGCAAAATATCTGGGTTCGGTTCAAAGACCTTTTTCGTTTTAAGCATTCCAATCCACGCCGGTTTCTCCTTTGGTGGTTCCATTTCACTTGCTGAAGGACTGCCGGGAAGATCTTGGTAAAAAACTTTAGGAATATTTCCTGAAAAGTCTACACCAGTGACTTTACTTTTACTGTTGTCAGTAACAGTATATAAATCATCTTCATCTTCCTCCGGGGTTTTTGAAGGAAAAGTTGGTCTAGGCACGAGTCTCGAAGGACATGAAGTAGAGGGACCAGACCATGACGACCTTCGGTACGAAGAAGATCACATTATTGGATTGTCAAGAAATTTGAGTTCTATCGACCCATCATGAAATTGAACGACTTTTTCAATCTGAGATCTTTCAGAATGAGACGCGAAAGGCTGGGTTATGGCTTCAAAACGCCAATCATTACTAGAGAGTATATCTTTCCATTTGAGTAGACGAGGAACAAAGATAGAACTATGTTCATGGTTGGCTTCCATAAGCATAGTCTCACCTTTAAGACTCTCTATCCGTGCCTTAGGGGCAAGAGTGGTTTTCATAAGCCTATAATAAACGCGATAGATGATAGCAATTTCGCGAGTATTAGCCTTACTATTCAAGTTTTTGGTTTTGACATTAAGAGTCAAAGAATCCATGACATTAGGATCATTAATGTCAAGTGAAAAGTTAGGATAACAATTGAAGTAAACTGGCCCATCAGCTAGGTTACTCTGTAAAACTCCTAACAACGAGTCGTCAAAATTCAAAAATCTGCCATCTCTAAGGATGACACAAACAGGAATATCAAGGCCTTTTCTAAAGAGAGGCTTAACAGCTACTTGCACTAAACCAATATGCAAATAGTTATAAATAGATTTATAACGATTGATATCATTATCTTTGAGCAAACGGATAATTTCTAAAGAATTATTAATAGCAATAGTAGACTCGCAGGTCTTAATATTATGACGAGTAATAAAATTGAAATTACCTAAGTGGTAAATCTTTTTAAAAGGTTCTTCTGGTATACTCCAGTTTTATAAATCATTTTCTAATTTAGCAATCTTAGTTGCTTGAGAAGATAAATTGATACTATTTAAAATATGCTGGTTGTTTTCCATAGAATTTTAAAATTATTGTCTAATGGACTTACAGAACAAAATTTATTTAACAAGTATATTAATAATCACACAACATGTATGCTGAGTATGTAAGGAGTATTAAAACATATATCAAAGCTCTTTATTAAAGTTTCTAAGGGAGGTTCTCTTGGTTTTACATTAGTTCTTTTTTTAGAGTCATCTTAGCTACGGGACCACCATCAACAGGTCTAAACGCCTTCCTAGCAACAACGACCTTACAAATTCGGCTGACCAACGTATGCACCGGATATTAATCGGTTGCCTCATACTCATAAGAAAGAACAATTACCTCATACAAAATATAGAAACATTTATAACTGAACATGATATATGAATAAATAAACATTTACATACAGAGCATAATGATGCAAATTATTACATATTTAATTAAAATAATTATGTCATGCCTTAGACATTATATCTAATTAGTTGCTCAGACTAAGTATATATACTGCCAACTTGGCTCTGATACCAAAAGTAATACATCTACCATAAGTGTCGGCAAGATCTACACCTTACACTTGCATGCCTGAGATATAAAGGCTTCTTCCATTTTAGCCTATAAAGGTAGAAGAATTCCAAAAGAGAAGGGATCAGAAAATTAACCCCATATTCTGAAAGCTTCTTCTACTTCCCTTGTAAACATCCCGCTGTATCTCCTATGTTTTAATGCTTCACTAAATAAAATTTGTAAGTTTTATAATTTTATTTTCAATAAATACTCCTGAATCATTTTAAAGTTGAGCATAAAAGTTCGGGAGGTATATCCCAAGATATAGGTATTCCTACTTGGAAGTGGGAAGATGTGAACATGGACTTTATTGTCGGTTTGCCTCACACCCGGAGACAACATGACTCTATTTGGGTCATTGTAGATCGGATGACAAAATCAGCTCACTTTATTCCCGTCAATGTTTCATTTTCGGCGGAGGACTATGCTAAGTTGTACATAAGAGAAATGGTGAAGTTGCATGGAGTGCCTTTATCCATTATTTCCGATCGTGGCCCTCAATTCACTTCACACTTTTGGAAGTCGTTCCAAAAGGGTCGTTTCACCAAGGTTAAGCTTAGCACAAATTTTCATCCCCAAACCGATGGGAAAGCGGAGCGTACCATCCAAATTTTGGAGGATATGTTAAGGGCTGGTGTAATTGATTTTAATTGTAATTGGGATGACCATTTTCCATTGATAGAGGTTGCCTACAATAACAGCTAATACTCAAGCATCGGTATGGCTCCGTTTAAGGCCTTGTATGGTAGAGGATGTAGGTCTCCCGTTGGTTGGTTTGAGGTGGGTGAAGTTGCTTTGATAGGTCCCGAATTGGTTCATGAAGCCATTGAGAAAGTCCGACTCATTAGAGAGAGGTTGAGAACGGCTCAAAGTCGGCAAAAGTCTTATGCCGATGTGAGGAGAAGGGATCTAGAATTTGAAGTTAACGATTGGGTCTATTTGAAAATCTCACTCATGAAAGGTGTGATGAGATTTGGCAAGAAAGGGTAACTTAGTCCCCGATATGTAGGCCCCTACCAAATTTTGAGACGTATTGATAAGGTTGCCTATGAGTTAGATTTGCCAAGTGAGTTGGCTTCGGTGCATCCGGTGTTTCATGTCTCTATGCTTAAGAAGTGTGTTGGAGATCCAACATCCATAATTCACTTAGAGGGATTGGGAGTTGATGAAAGTCTTTTCTATGAGGAAGTTTCGATAGAGATTCTAGACGGGCAAGTCAAGAAATTGAGAAACAAGGAAATAGCTTTCGTAAAAGTCTTATGGAGGAATCAACTAGTTGAGGGTGCTACTTGGGAGGTTGAGGCCGATATGATGTCCCGCTATCCTCATCTTTTTCCTTCTACTCCTATTCTAGCTTGCGGTAATTAGTTCCTCTTGAATTTTCCTTATTTTGGGAGTCATGTGTGTTATAAGTGTTTTTCCATGATTTCCCTATATTATGCATGCTCATGAGAAATTTATGTTTAGAAAGAAAATGAGTTTATATGATTGATTTTCCTCATGTTGTTGTGCATTGAGTATGAATTGCCTATATGCTTCATGATATTAATTGATGAACATGCTTTTAATTATGCTTTTTGAGAGTAAATTGCAAAAAGGCTCCATGAGAATGTGTCGAGCATGCTTGTAGCTTGGAGAAGGTAATTCCTCCTAAGAACAGGAGAAATGTTGAATTTCGTGCATAATGGGTTGTTAGATGTAGTTCCTAGTTCTTCGTGATGAATTGAGTATATTTGAGTTGGAGTCGATGTTTCCTCCTTTGTTTTGTTCATTGTTATGATGTTACATGCATGATGGGTGCTAGTCTTGAGTCGTTACTTCCGTAAGGTGTCTAGATCTTCATTTGAGGATGAATGTTCCCAAGGGGGAGATATTGTAACATCCCAGAATCTAGTAGGCTAAGCTAGGGCTAAGTGTGTGGGGGTAACAAGCCATGGAAGAGGGCAAGGGCCTAAAATAACTTGGGAAGTGTTGAAGGAAAACATTTTTTACCCCAAGCAAACTTGGCGAGGGGCAGTGTGGTTGCCAAGGCTATTTGGCGATCCACCAAAGGGCCCTACTATCGCCTAATGGGCTGCCTTGATGGCCCTAAGTGAGGGAACTTTGGGCGGGCCAGATCAGGGCTCGCCGACCAGTAGGTGCATCGCAAACCCTGCCTCCCCCATCGCCAAGTTGCCTGCTCCATGGACGGAGCTACTATAATTTTAGGCGAGCCAAGGGTCCACTTGGTGAGTCGCAGAGTGCCTTTGGCGAGCCTCATCGTGCAGCAGCCCTAAATTTAAGTTAGGGTCTTTAATGTATTTTTATAGTTTCCTAAATTAGATACTACGTCATTTAACCTCTCATCTAGTAAAGTATATAAGAGTTCTATTCTCAAATTTTCCCCAAATTAAGTCATTCTCCGTAGAATCTAATAGAAAACCCAAAAGTTCATCCTCTCAAAATATTTCTCTCTCTAAAAACTTGAAGAAGAAGAAGAAGGAGATTCAAGCTAGGGTTTCAAGAGCAAGCTTTTGTACATCAATTTCTTGGGTCTTTGATAGTATGGTATGATAGTTTTCATCCATGGATAGCTTTCATCTATGGAGTTCTCTCAAAATCTCATATTTCAAAAGATAGAAATCCCCAATTATTAGGTATGATTCAAAAGTCATGGGTTCCTTTCAAACTTGATTCTAATGGTCGAATTATGTTATATTAAGCATGAATTGATGGTTTCCTATGGTTTTTATGATGTATCCGTAAGAACCCATGAAATTCCCATATTTCTCAATTGTGATCTTATGATGTGGTCTTTGGTGATGAAAGAGGGATGTTTTGAATTAATGCATGAAGTGATAGAATCACATGAATTATAATCAAATCCATGTCTAATGCTTGAATTCTAGATGTGTTGATTGAAAGTAAGCTTTTAACCTTGCAAGGGCAAAGTATGAGATTATGCATGTTTTTATGAAATCTATGTAGAACACTTTGAGAGTGAAGTGTCAATGAATAGATATTGTTGTTGTTTTGATTGAAAGGCTATTCTCATGAACAGATAATGAACATGATGTGAAAGGTTTTCTCACATTAATAAAGATTCTAGGTTGAAAGGTTTTCTCACCTAATTGAATCTAATACTTACATGTAGACAAGGAAGGTGAAAGGTTTTCTCACCCATGATCTAAGAGCTATCCTAATGAACTAAGTTGGATTGATTGTCAAGGACATCCTTCCCTGAAACATGACTTAATAAGTAATCTGTGGGATTAATGCTTAGCACTAAGTGGATATTGAATATGAGATGGAAGTCTTTTACGCAAGTTGAGTCCGGGCTTCCCATGTATTTCTTATCAGATGGAAGCCTTCTATGCAAGTTGAGTCCGGGTTTCTAGTAACAATCTCCTTGTCCCATAAAATACGTGCCCCCGTAGGATGTTTAGCCAGTGGATCCACCTAAGCGAACAAACCATGGTTCTACCTTAGGCAAGTAGGACAACCCTTTTTGGTGTGGGTAACACCGGGTGATCATGTTATAGCTCACATGGTCTCATGTCGGTTAAGGCTTATTCCCACAATAAGAACAAGAACAAAAATATGAATAATGAACTATGGTTACACAAGAAACTTTATATATGAGTTTCAAAGGTTTTAATGATGACGACGACTTATATTGCCTATGTTTTATGGCTTATGGTTTCTAACCCCTTATATCATGTTTAACTTGGTAAATTGCATGCTTTCAAATGAAATGTCCATTTTTGCATGTTTCAAGTGTTTTTATGCATGGCTATCATACTTAGTGCATTTTTGTACTAACGCCTACTTTTGCCTACATTTTTCCCAAGTGTAGGGTCCGGCACTCGAGGTGATCATTCTTGTGGCTAGAGCTTGGATTTGATTGTTTTCCCAAGCTTGGTGAGTCCTCATGGTTCGAGGATGGACTCTCTTATGTTTAGTTTCTTTCATGTACTTTCCCTTTTGAACATGTTGTAGGGGTTAGGCCATATTTCATTCGGTATTGTAATAGATGGCTATGATGAGACAAAGTGTCTAGACTTCTGATTTCTTTTGTGAAAAACTTTTTTAGACTTTAAATGTGTTTTACTCTTATTATTCTATGGCTTAAGTTATGAAGACTAAGTGGCTTGTATGGAGTACTTCAGGGTTCTATACGCTATGTTACATCTAGGGTGTACCCCTGGGTCGTGACACATCTGAATTATTTTCATAATTCTATTATTTTGATATTCCACTTGTTGGGATAAATACAATATTCGACATCTACATATCATTTTATTGGTTTTCTTGATTATATGTACATATGTATGAATTTTTATTCTTCTTTGAGTGGTGTGACATAAAAATATCATGAGAGACATTTATTATTTGTAACCAACCCTTTTTCCCCGCTAATGTTTATTAGAAAAATCTTTAAAGTGACACACAATTTTCAAATCTCTCAAATATAACTTTAATGTTTAAACTATAAGAACACTTGATTTTTGAAATCCTTTCTTTTATAAATTATCTAGGAACCAAGTATGGGAACTAAGTAAAGAACCTTAAGCTTTTTATGCACATCTTCAAGTTTATGTTATCTTTCTAAAGTCGAGTGAAGTTTTCAAGCTTATTCTGAAAAACATATGAGCCTCTATGAGACATTTACATGTCATACAAAATTGATTATGGGGTTATGAGAAGAAGAGTACAAGCAGGCCAAGATTGGCAACATGACAACGGTAAATGATATGCATGATGAATTCATGACATGACATGCTATGCATTCTACTCCCGAGCTATAATCTGAAGGTATAGGGAATATTACCTATATTTATACGTATAAGACACCGATGGCCACAAGTTTGCGAATATGATATCAGTTAGCTACCGAAAAGCACCACCATTGCTAGCATTTGGTTGGGTATGTCATGCATTTGCTTCTATATATATGTATTCACGACATGAAACTATACGAGCATACCATGCATATTTAAATAGTGGGAGGTGAAATGTAAGCCATGAAGATTATTTGAGTGTGGTATCTCAGTTAACCTTTTACAATAGCTACTTATGATTCTACTTTCTACCTTACATAATAGTACATTTTTATTCGTACCGACGTCCCATTGCTTGGGGATGCTATTTTTTTGTTTCATGCGAGCAGGTTCTGATAAACCCACCTGCTAGGATTCGGGTTCACTTATGAGTTGGTAAGCTCCAACTTATCCTGGTCTATCAGAGGATGTTTACTTTTGTTGTACAATTTCGGTATAGTCGGGGCCTTACCCCAATAGTGCTTATGTCACTCGTAGAGGCTATTATGGACACAATATTGTGTGTTTTCTTTGGTAGGTTTGAGTCTCCAGCCCATTTTCTTTGCATGTATATATATGTGTGTGTAAGAAGGTATGTCTTCAGTTACTGCCTCGTCGGCTAGCTAGTACATCTTAATTTTTGGCTTGTCTACCATTGTTTATATGGTTTATTGTCATTCTGGTCATGACCCTCATGGTCCAGGCTTCAATTTTCTGAGGTTGTGATGCCCAATATTTTTGTCTCAGAGTTAGGTTAGTTAGTATGTTTCATTGTGTAATTCGATCAAATTGGGTATTGAGTGATAGTTACACCTCCTATTTTGGGGTGTGACAAACATTCTATCAAAGCAGTTCGTATCCCGGGGGGCCCAAAAGCCGTCTAGTAGAGTCCTTATTATGGGTGTGTTGTGCACCACACTTATAATCAAGATGCTACATGGCATTTAGGAATGGTTACATTTCATTGAAATGATAGATCGTGCTATAGTGCAAAATTATAAAAACATATGAAATCTGAATCGTGCTTTGTGTTTCTTATCTAATAGGCTACACTCTCTCTATATATGGCACAACGAGAGATAGGTATGGATCCAGGGGAAGGTACAAGTCGTTCCCCACTGGGTCAAAGGGATAGATTTCCCTCAGAGGCACAGATTGAGTCTCCAGTACCCCTAGTACCAGCCTTCCCGGCACCAGTTGAAGCACGAGGAAATGCAGTACCCCCAGCCTCACTAGTTCCATTGGTACCTGAGGAAGCTAGGGACACATGATCTTGAGTACCTGTTGTTCCTCCACAAGAGACTGGGGAGCAAGCGATGAGGGAGGCAATTAAGTTGTTGACTAGGATGATTTCTATTCATGAGCGACAGTTTAAGTCGGGAGTAGATACTCGAAGAGACCGGTCAGAAAGTTTAAAGGCACGAGAGTTTCTTCATTTGTTTCCTCTGTTATTAACTGTCACGACCCAGGGGTAACCCCTAGATGTAACATGGCCTACAAGACCCCGAGAGGCCTCATATAAGCCACTTAGCTTTCATAACATAAGATACTAGAATTTAGCGGATATTTAAAACATTTTCAACATAATCAAAGTCTTTTATAAATGAAGAGGAAGTTTATTACACTTTGTCTCAAACCATCTAGAACATGAATATCTTTGGGACACAGTTCATACAATAGTCCAAAACATAAAATTAAAGAACATAAGGATATGGCTGTCAAATCCTCTAATGTTATGAGGACTCACCAATCTTCGAATCTCTATCTACTATGATCCTAGCCACGGGGATGAGAGTTGATATCGCCGGACCCAACATTTTGATAAGAAATGTAGGCAAGAGTATGCATTAGTACAAACATGTACTAAATATGATAGCCAACCTAAACATCAACATAAACATAAAGGTTAGACAATATAAGTCATAAGAATAATCAATGCACATAAATCATCATAACATATCAACATAGGAGGAGCACTTCTTGAAGTGACCTCAACATATCCTTAGTCAAGACTTGGGTCATCCACCTCTAGTCATACATATCAAGGAAGGCAACTCTAGCAACAATCAAAGCTAATCATTCATCATACAAGTAAATCTCATATTAAAACATACTTACGATAATTCCTTGAAGTAATCTCAAAGCCTACTTAACCAAGATGTGGGTAATCCTCCACTAGTATTACTCATCATAGTAGGCCACCTTGGGCCATCCTACCAGCTCATCATCTATCCTTCTCATCTTTAGCTTATCTTTTATAGATATGAGGAAATCACCTCATTGCCTTCTCATAAAGGCTCATGGGTAGTCGCCTCTTGCCTTACTTAAAGGCTAATGGGTAGTCGCCTCTTGCCTTGCTTATATGGTTACGGGTATTCTTCTCCATGTCCATCTTATTGGTATCATAGGTATTCGCCTCCATGCCCAATCATCATATGACACGGGTATTCACCTCCAAATTATTTCATTATAAGATGCGGGTATTCGCCTCCTCATCCTTTCATTATATGATACAGGTATTCGCCTCCACATCTTTTCAGTTAGGGATCATGGGCACTTGCATCCATGTCCAACATTAGGGAATATGGGTATTCGCCTCTTAATCTTGTCTAAAGAATAAGGGAAATCACCTCATATCCTACCCATCTAGAGGTCATGGATGATCACCGATTGCCTTATCAATTTTAGTATTTAGTCTAGATTCATTTTCGGTGAGCAATCCTTTCTACCTAGAATCATTCAATGTGAGAAAGCCTTTCACATTCATAACATAAGAAATTCACGTGGAAACTATCTCTTCCACAACAATTACATCAATAATCAACAATTCATATCATAAGCTTTACTCTCAAAGGACTATATCTCATAGTCATTCTATATGCTTCACTCTCAAAGCAATTCAACATCATAATAATATCATAAGCTTCAATCTCAAGAACTACTAGTCACGATTCATCATAAAAGCTTCAATTCTAATGTATCTCATCGATCCTAGATTGGATACATCTAAATCCACAAATTATCCTTTCATGGCATAAAACCCATTTACATCAATTTCATCTTTCTTGAAATGGATTAGGCATGGGTACATGCAATTTCGTCCTAAAAACATGTAATTCTATCAATTCAATCATAAACAATCATAATCCAATCAATTGGATCAACATTCATCAATACCCACAACATTGGAAGAAACCCTAACTCAAACTGGGGATTTCATCTTCTCAATTGGGGAAATCTTAGGGACTCCACGGATGGAAGGAATCCATGGATGAAAAGCTATCATACCTTGATTACAAAGCCCACAAATTCTTGAGGATTGGAGACTTGACATTGATCCTAACTCCAACTCTTTCTTCTTCTTCAAGTTCTAGAGAGAGAAATATTTGAGAGGAGGACTTTGGGATTTCTTTTGGGTTTTGGAAATAATGACTTGAATGGTAAGTTTAAAGGGTTAAAATCACTTATATAGGTGTCCTTGGTTTAGGCAAAACAACCTCACTTTCATTTAATTAAAACCGAAAAAGACCCAAAAGACCCTAAAATAACTGCCACCCTCGACCCACCTACGATACCACCAACGGGTCGTGGACTGACCCACGGTTCGTCCTGGTCAAGCGTTACTAAGTACAAAGATTTTGGGCTTGACCTACGGATCCCTAGCCACGAGCCGTGGACCCATCGACGGTTTGTGGGTCCTGGCCGTGGTTCTGTCTATGCTAATTCCCTTGATGCCCATCCACGGACCCACCTACGGTCCGTGGTCCCATCCATGGGCTGTGGGTGGCCCTCGTGGGTTGGCACCTACAGCTGACCAAGAGTGCTATTTATTCTTTTTCGGATACGGGGTGTTACAATATCTCGCCCTTGGGATCATTCGTCCTCGAATGAGATTCAAACTGGTTCTAAATGAGTAGGAGAGGAAATAACAACCCAACCTACGATGTAATGCATACAACCAAAGAGGAACTATCAACTCTAAGCTAGGACGTTCTGAAAATAGCATATGAGGGGATAAACTAACTCTATCAGCCCATTATGCATGCAATGCACATAAATGAGGAGGAAACATCAACTCTGAGTTCAACATACTCAAATGCATCATAAGGGAGTAGGAACTACATCTAGCAACCCAATATGAATGAATTTTCAAAATTATTCATTTACAAGGAGGAACTACCGTCTCCAAGATAAAAGCATGCTCAACACAATCTCATTGAGCCTATATGCAATTCGCTCTCAAAAAGCATATCTAAAGCATGTTCATCAATTCATCTCCTGAAGTCTATAGGAAACTCCTACTTAATGCACAACAACATGATAAAAATCAATTATTGAAACTCATTTTCTTTCAAAACACAAGTTTTTATGAACATGTATCACATAATGAAATCATGGGAACATCTAAAACACACATGACTTCAAACAAAGAGCAAACCATGAGGAAACTCATTACCTCAAGCTAGAGTTGAAGGAGAAAGATAGGGATATCGGGACATCATATCGGCCTCGGCCTCCCAAGTAGCACCCTCAACTAAAAGATTCCTTTACCATACTTTCACGGAAGAAACTTCCTTGATTCTTAATTCTTAACTTTCCGGTCTAACATCTCTACCGGAACTTCTTCGTAAGAAGAACTTTCATCAACTCCCAAATCTTCTAAGGGTACTATGGATGTCGGATATCCAACACACTCTTTTAATCATAGAGACATGGAAAACCGGATGCACCGATGCCAACTCCTTAGGCAAAGCTAACTCATAAGCAACCTTACCAACACGTCTCAAGATCTCTTATGGGCCTAAAAAATGGGGACTAAGCTTCCCTTTCTTAAAAATCTCATTACACCCTTCATGGGTGAGATGTTTCATGTAAACCCCACATCACTATCATTAGGAACTCACAACGACCAAGCTATCTAAGTACACCATCTCCCCCTTGGGAGAAAGCTTCAACGGACTTTCTAAGCAGCGTCTCTTTCAATTCTACTAAGGTCGGATAAAGACATTGCTTAACTTTCACATCTAACACAAAAGATGATTCAGAACCATTTTAAACCATAACACTACCCTTGGTAGGGTCTACTAACCGAACGACATTACCACAAACTCATAATGACTATAACGGGTTCTAAAAGCCATTTTCGGAATAACAACATCTTTCACCCTCATTTGGTGCTAACCCGACCTAAGGCCAATCTTAGAGAATAACTAGCCCTTTGTGATTGGTCAACACTAGAATCTATTTCTTTACCCTTACTAGGTGGTACATGCAACCCTTAAAGTCATCTTCTTAGCCTTAAGACAAGAAATAACCCAAACTTTTGGCATAGATTTTCCCCTCTTCCACTCTCCGATAGGCTCATTCGGGAACTAAAATCTAACTATACGGGTTCTACAATCAATAGAAACATAATAAGAGTGCAACTAATCCATCCCAAGGATGACATCAAAATCTAGTAAAACATTAACATCTAATTGAAAAGCTTTCAACATATCGGTAACCGCATCGGCATAACATTCTTGTTCACCTCTAGTCTGGAGTGCATAGAAACGGTTTTGCTTAGGAGCATTGGATCCCAAACCACTAGGACCGGATGAAGAATTAGGTTGAGACCTATGACGACTATCTCCCTTATTCTTAGAAACCGAAGGACAATGCCTTATCTTGTGATCCGTCTTACCACAGCCAAAACAAACATTGGAACCCGTTAGACATTCGCCCGCATGCTTTCTTCCACACTTACCACAATTCCGCACTGAAACCCTACTATAATCTCCTTGCGGTTTAGGGTTATACACCCTCTCTTTGTTGAACCTTGGAGCCTTAGAAGAACCTTGCTCGGGAAACCTTTATCGATTTCTAGGACGACTATGTCCATCAGACCTAGCATAAGGGAAATTACCATCATAAGTTCTAGACCTCTTGTTCTCCCTAGATCTTTCCTTAAGTTTCTCCTCTTCAATTTGTTGGGCTTGGACCATAAGACGAGAAATATCCATGTCATGGACAAGCATAGCCGTACAACACTCTTTCACCACTATATCAGACACTCCCGAAATGAACTTACTCATTCTCGACCTAGGGTCGGCCACTATAGATGGAGCATACTTAGACAACTGAGTAAACCTCAACGCATATTCCTTAACACTCATACTACCTTGCCGAAGGTTAATGAACTCAAGAACCTTAGCCTCTATCATCTATAAAGGGAAGAACCTATCAAGAAAAGCATTTTTAAACCTTTCCCACTCTATGGGACCCGCTTCTATCTGCCATGCTTCTTTCCATTGGTTGAACTAAATCTGAGCATTCCCCTTAAGTTGATAAGTGGCTAATCCACCTTCTCCACCGGAGTCACTCCCATGATAGCTAACACCTTATAAACCTCATCTATGAACTCTTGAGGAACTTCCTCAACCTTAGAACCATAAAGTTCCGGAGGGTTCATCCTTGTAAAGTCCCTCACTCTAGAAGCCGTCGTACCCACATTCGGGTTCATGGGGAATACAACCTCTCTATTAGCTTGGGTCATCACGGCTTGATCCAACACTTAAAAATCAGACCTAAACTCTGCATTAGTCACATTCTAGGCCAAAGGGTCGACCGGAGCTTGAGGAGCTTGAGGAGGAGCTTCTTGATCCACATTGTCTTCCTCATTCCTTCTAGCATTAGCCTTTATAGTAGCCATATCCTGAAGATCATTGGGTAAGGATTAGGAGAAATACCTTATAGAATTAAACTCTATCTCACGACTTAGAGTAATGAAAAAGTGAAGTTTCCTAAGCATCTAATAGCCTCTCATTCATAAATGTGGCGCGTTTCACACTTACGAACAAGACTCTACTAGACGTGGTTTCAGACATCCTAATACCATTCTAAACCTTGTGCTCTAATTACCAAGTTTGTTACGACCCAAGCGTACCCCCTAGACGTAACATGGCATACAAAACCCCGAGAGGCCTCATATAAGCCACTTAGCTTTCGTAACATAAGATAATAGAATTTAGCAAAAATTTAAAACATTTTCAACATAATAAAAGTCTTTTATAAACGAAGTGGAAGTCTTCTAAAGCTATTTTTAGGTGCCCTCTCGACTATTACACTTTGTCTCAAACCATCTAGAACATGAATATCTTTGGGACACAACTCATACAATAGTCCAAAACATTAAATGAAAGAACATAAGGACATGGCGGTCAAATCATTGAATGCTATGAGGACTCACCAATCTTCAAATCTCGATGTACTATGATCCTAGCCATGGGGATGAGAGTCAATATCGCCAGACCCTAAATTTGGATAAGAAATGTAGGCAAGAGTATGTGTTAGTAAAAACATGTACTAAATATGATAGCCAACATAAAAATCAACATAAACATAAAGGTTAGACAATATATGTCATAAGAATTCACATAAATCATCATAACATATCAACATAGGAGGAGCACTTCTTGAAGTGACCTCAACTTATCCTTAGTCAAGACATGGGTTATCAACCTCTAGTCATACATATCAAGGAAGGCAACTCTAGCAACAATCCAAGATAATCATTCATCATACCACTAAATCTCATATTAAAACATACTTACTTCCTTGAAGTAATCTCAAAGCATACTTAACCAAGACATGGGTAATCCTCCACTAGTCTTACTCCTCATAGTAAGCCACCTCGGGCCATCCTACAAGATCATCATCTATCCTTCTCGTCTCTAGCTTATCTTTTATAGACATGAGGAAAGCACCTCATTGCCTTCTCATAAAGGCTCATGGGTAGTCACCTCTTGCCTTACTTAAAGGCTAATAGGTAGTCACCTCTTGCCTTGCTTATATGGTCACGTGTATTCGCCTCTATGTCCATCTTATTGGGATCATAGGTATTCGCCGCCATGCCCAATCATCATATGACACGGGTATTCGCCTCCAAATCATTTCATTATATGATGCGGGTATTCCCCTCCATATCCTTTCATTATAAGATACGGGTATTCGTCTCCACATCTTTTCATTTAGGGATCATGGGCACTTGCATCCATGTCCAACATTAGGGAATATGGGTAGTCTCCTCTTACTCCTTTCTTAAGAATATGGGAAATCACCTCATATCCTACCGATCTAGAGGTCATGGTTCATCACCGCTTGCCTCATCAATTTTAGTCTTTACTCTAGATTCATTTTAGGTGAGAAATCCTTTCAACCTATAATTATTTAATGTGAGAAAGCCTTTCACATTAATAACATAAGAAATTCATGTAGGAACTATCTCTTCCACAACAATTACATCAATAATCAATAATTCATAACATAATCTTTACTCTCAAAGAACTATATCTCATAGTCATTATATATGCTTCACTCTCAAAGCTATTCAACATCATAATCATCTCATAAGCTTCAATCTCAAGCACTACAAATTATGATTCATCATAAAAACTTCAATTCTAATGTATTGCATCGATCCTAGATTGAATACATCTAAACCTATAAATTATCCTTTCATGGCATAAAATTTGTTTACATTAATTTCATCTTGATAGACATGGGTTAGGCAGGGGTACATGAAATTTAATCCTAAAAACATGTAATTCTATCAATTAAATCATAAACAATCATAATCCAATCAATTGGATCAACATTCATCAATACCCACAACATTGGAAGAAACCCTAACTCAAATTGGGGATTTCATCTTCTCAATTGGGGAAATCTTAGGGACTCCATGGATGGAAGGAATCCATGGATGAAAAGCTATCATACCTTAATTACAAAGCCGACAAATGCTTGAGGATTGGAGACTTGACCTTGATCCTAGCTCCAACTCTTTCTTCTTCTTCAAGTTCTAGAGAGAGAAATATTTGAGATGAGGACTTTGTGATTTCTTTTGGGTTTTGGAAATAATGACTTGAATGGTGAGTTTAAAGGGTTAAAATAACTTATATAAGTGTCCTAGGTTTAGGCAAAACAACCTCACTTTGATTTAATTAAAACTGGAAATAATGGAAAAGCCTCTAAAATAACTGCCAGCCTCGACCCACCTACGACACCACTGACGGGCCATGGACTGACCCATGGTCCGTCCTGGTCAAGCGTCACTAAGTACAGAGATTTTGGGCTTGACCTACGGTTCCCTAGCCACGAGTCATGGACCCATCGACGGTTCATGGATCCTGGCCGTGGTTCTGCCTATGCCAATTCCCTTAGTGCCCATCCACGCACCCACCTACGGACTGTGGTCCCATTTACGGGGCATGGGTGCCCTTCGTGGGTTGGCACCTACAGCTCACCAAGAGTGCTATTTACCTTTTTTTGGATACTCGGTGTTACATTTACGGGATCTTATTCTACTGAGGATCCCCAGGACTTGATAGACCATATATACAGAGTATTGAGGGTGAAGCATGCCCCTGTCACAGAGGCTCTTGAGTTGGCTTCTTTTTGGCTACGTGATGTAGCCATCCTTTGGTATGAGGCCTGGGAGAGATCTAGTGGACCTGATGCTCTGCCATGAGAGTGGGAGAACTTCTCTGAGGACTTCCTTGCCCACTATTTGCCATGGGAGGTTTGAGAGGCCCGTCTTGACCAGATTATCAATCTAAAGCAAGGGAATATGAGTGTGAGGGATTATAGCCAGAAGTTTAATTCTTTGGCGAGATATGCACCAGATATTATATGTACCATGAGAGCCAGAGTTTAAAATTATATGGATCATTTGGCAGATCATCTGATCAGAGATTGCAGGGTAGCATCCCTATCAAATGATGTAGATATTTCCCGCATACAGAACTTCGTTCAGACTACAGAGGACCTTTCTCTATGGATTTGTGATACCCGTAGAGATAGGGAGCACCATAAGAAGGCACGTACTATGAGATCTTATAGGGAGGAACAAGGTGATTTTATCCCCCCTACTCCATCGATATCCACCTCAGCCAGCAGGTAATGTCCCACCACAGATGCAGGGACATCGGTTTGATCGTTATAGTTAGTCAGGACCAGGTCCGAGCTCAGGCCAGCCTGAGGGCCATCGACAGGATCGTTCAATATAGATAATACATATCACTCCTCTATGTACACAGTACGGTAAGTCACACACATGCAGTGTAGACAAGGTTAAGGTGAAAGTTGTCATTGTGGGCAGACAAGACATTTTATTAGTCGGTACCCACGATTAAGCAGAGGTGAGATCGCTCAGCCTTCAGGATCCACAACAGGCTCTTCACCCACAGTTCGTTCCTCACGACCAGGACCATAGTCTGCTCAAGGTAGTGGTAGGGGGAGAGGTGAGGAGACGCATCAGGTTCTAGAAGTGGCAAAAATCACTTTTATGCACTCAAAGGCAGATAAGATTTAGAGGCATCCCCCGATGTTGTCACAGGTATATTGATGATATATTCTGAAGTTATTTACGCATTGATAGACCGTGGCTTTACATTTTCATATATTCCTCCATTTATTTCTAGTAAGCTTGACATGAAATCTTAGTTTTTTCCACAACTAGTTTAGGTGTCTACACCGGTTGGCAACTCTATTTTAGCTTGTCGTGTCTATCGAAGTTGTACGGTGTTTATTAATGATCGTCCAACCTCAACTGATTTTGTTAAGTTGATTATGCTAGATTTTAATGTTATCATGGGTATGGATTTGTTGGCAGCTTGCTATGCTAATATTGATTGTCGTGCAACGATAGTTAGATTTACTTTCGAGGTGAGCCAGTCCTTGAGTGGAAAGGTAATGCACCCACACCCAAGGGAAAGTTTATTTCATACCTTAGGACTCAAAAGTTGATTGCTAAAGGTTGTATATACCACATGGTTCATGTAAAGGATACTGATAAGGAGCCTACGACTGTTCAGTCAATTCGTATTGTGAATGAATTTCTGATGGTATTCCCTAATGATCTTCTAGGAATTCCCCCAGAAAGGGAAATTGATTTCGCTATAGACTTGATTCCTAATACGCACCTTATATTAATTCCTCCATAGAGAATGGCACCTGCAGAGATAATAGAATTGAAGGAACAACTGAAGAACTTGCTTGATAAAGGCTTTATCAGGCCAAGCACTTCCCCATGGGGTACTCCAGTGCTCTTTGTTTGAAAGAAAGATGGATCGTTACGAATATGTATTGATTATAGCAACTAAATGAAGTCACTATTAAGAATAAATGTCCTCCTCCACTGATTAAAGAATATTTTGACAAGTTACAAGGAGCCAAATGATTTTCCAAGATCGACTTGTGGTCTGGTTACCATCAGTTTCAAGTCAGGGAAGTTGATATCCCAAAAAAAACATTTAGGACGAGGTATGATCATTTGAATTCCTTTTTATGTCTTTCAGGCTCACAAATTCCCCAGTAGCCTTGATGGATCTTATGATTCGGGTCTTCAAACTCTTCTTGGATGAATTTTTGATTGTGTTTATTGACGACATTTTGATAAGTTCACGGTCGGAAGCTGAGCATGCAGACCACTTGCGAGATGTATTGCATACTCTCCAAGATTGCACGTTATATGCTAAATTCTCTATATTTGATTTTTGGCTAACTTCTGTAGCTTTTCTTGGTCTTGTTATTACTAGTGACGGTATCAAGGTTGATGGACAAAATATTGAAGCAATGATGACCTGGCCGAGGCCCTTGAATCAAACAGAGGTTCGTAGCTTTTTAGGCTTGGAAGGATATTATCGATGGTTTGTGGAGGGATTCTCTTTCATCTCTACACCACTAAAAAAATTGACACACAAGGAAACTAAGTTTCAGTGGACCCAGGCATGTGAACAGAGCATTCAAGAACTAAAGAAAAGGCTTACCACAACATATCTTATCTCTTCCAAATTTCAATGAGGGCTATGTTGTTTATTGTGATGCCTCCGGAATTGGCCTAGGTTCTGTTCTTATGCAGCATGCATATGCCTCTAGAAAGTTGCGGAAACATGAGAAGAATTATCCTACTCACGATCTTGAGTTGGCCACAGTTGTCTTTTCCCAAAATATTTGGCGGCATTATCTATACGGGGTTCATATGTATATTTTCACTGACCACCAAAGTCTTCAGTATTTACTTAAGCAAAGAGAGTTTAACCTACGACATAGGAGATGTCTAGAATTTTTAAAGGACTACGATGTTAACATTTTATATCATTCTGAAAAAGCTCATGTTGTTGCTGATGCACTCAATCGAAAGGCCATGGGTAGTCTAAGTCATGTTGAAGCTCATAAGGCTGGAATTACAAAAGACCTATGCCAACTAGCTAAATTGCAAGTGCGCTTGGTAGATGCAGGGGACGGAGGTGTTGTCGTTTAGAATATGGCAGAGTCTTCCTTTGGTACTAAAGTGAAAAAGCAGCAACATAAAGATCCTGAGCTTAGGAAACTGAGGGAAAGAATTCCACAACAGCAACAACCTTTATTTGAGCTAACTGAAGATGGAGTCCTTAGATACCAAGGTCTCTTATGTATAACGACAGTTGGAGATCTTCGTAAAAAGATTCTTTTCGAGGGACATTATTCGATATGCAGCTCACCCTGGAGCACAAAGATGTATCGAGACCTTCGATAGATCTATTGGTGGAATGGCATGAAAAAATATATTGTGTAGATGGTAGCTGAATGACCCAACTGTCAATAAGTTAAAGCAGAACATCATAGGCCTGGAGGACTAACTTAATATATTGAGCTTCTGTTACGGAAATGAGAAATGATAAATGTGGACTTCATCATTGGTTGGCCTTGCACTCCACGGAGGTATGATTCCATTTGGCTAATTATCGATAGGCTTACGAAATCTTCTCATTTCTTGCCAGTTAAGACTATATATTCAACCGAAGATTATGCCAGGATTTACGTTGAGGAGATTGTTTGCCTTCATGGAGTTCCTTTATCTATTATCTCGGATCGCGGGGATTAGTTTACAACAAAATTTTTGGAGATCATTTCAGAAAGGTGTAGGCACTCAGGTAAATCTTAGCACCTTTCATCCACAAACTGGTGGACAAGCAACACATATTATTCTGACTGTTGAGGATATGTTACATGCGTGTGTGCTAGATTTAAAAAGAAGTTGGGATAAACATCTACCTCTTATTGAGTTCTCTTATAATTACAACTTCCAAGCTAGTATTCAGATGGCCCCTTGTAAGGCACTATACATGCGAAAATGTAGGTCACCGATTGGTTGGTTTAAGGTTGGGGAAGCAGAGTTTCTATGTCTCAATCTAGTCCAACAAGCGATGGAAAAGGTTAAGCTTATTAGAGATCGGTTGCATACAACCCAGAGTCGGCAGAAGTCTTATACAGATGTTCGACGGCGAGACTTAGAGTTTGATGTAGAAGATTGGGTTTTACTGATAGTATCACCTATGAAGGGCGTCATGCGATTCAGAAAGAAAGGGAAGCTCAGTCCTAGGTATGTTGGACTGATAAGATTATTCGAAAGACTGGTATGGTGGCATACTAGCTTGATTTGCCCACAGAATTGGAAGCAGACCATCCTGTATTTCATGTATCTATGTTGCAAAAGTGCATTGGAGATCTTTCATGCATTATGCCGATTGAAAATATTCACATTGCTGAAGATATATCTTATACAGAGGTACCAATAGCTATTTTAGATCGACAAGTAAGAAATCTTCGAGCTAAAGAAGTAGCTTCTGTTAAAATGTTGTGGATAAATAAAAATGTCGAGGAAATGACTTGGGATGCGGAAGAGGATATAAGGAAGGAGAAGCCCAACTGTTTACGACCAAAGATGAGTCACATTTTGATAATTGATAATTAATCCTTCACAACGACTTAACTGGATTTTTAAGTAACTTTAAAGTGCAATTTATATGTCTTCTTACGAGATAGCTGTACAGAGCATAGTAATTGGAATTTTTAGAATTTGACTTTAGGTTTGTTACTGTAACAAGTATAGACTCGCAAGAAAAGTGCTATGGAAAAAAATTTCAACCAAGGAATTGTCTAGCTCCATTCGCGGGTGAATGTTCATGGGGGGGGGGGGGGGAGAATGTGAGATCCCATACTTTTTCTCTATTGTTGCATAATATATATGGCGTAGTATGACATGGCTATATGAGGTGTATATGATTTGGTATAGTACATAGGAGATTAAAATTACAAATGGATAGCAACATCAAGGAAATAAACTAAAGTTTTAGTTCAAAGGAACCCCTCAAACAAATGTTCGGGATTAAATAAATGGCTCGGGTAGCACTTCACCCGTTTGAAAGTTTTAAATTATCCCATACCTTGGGGATAACCCTATAAGTTTCTAAAAAATTCTAAGAATAATTTGTTACAAGGTATCAAAATAACACAATAGTCGTATGTTAAGCTTTGGAGTCAAGAAAAGCAAAAGTAAGGTCGACTAAAGTTATCGAAGTTTCTCTAATAAAATTTTCTGAACTTTCGGTCAAATGTCTTGGAGGTTTTCTCCCAATATATAATAATTTATAAGGTCCATAACCTATCAAATCGAAAGTCTACGAGTCTAGTTGGCAACGCACAAGACCCCGCGTCAAACCGAAATTGGGTAGAATCTGGGTCGCGAACCAGGTCGGGTCAAAAGATGTGGTATGTCGGCTACACGACGTTTTAACCCAAAAAACATTTATTTTCACTCCCTAACCAGAAATAAAGTTGAAGAGAGGGTTCTAATGGAGTTCTTGCATGATGAAGGTTAGTTTTTAATGATCAAATATAACGTGGCATAGTCCTCCGCCGAATAGGAAACCTTGACGGGAAGGAAATGAGCCAATTTCGTCATTCGCTCTACTATGACCCAAATTGAATCATATTGGTGCCGGGTACGTGGCAATCCCACTATAAAGTCCATATTCACATCCTTCCACTTCCAAGTAGGAATGCTAATATCTTGGGACAAACCTCCCGGTGTCTGATGCTCAACCTTAACTTGTTGGCAATTTGGACATTTAGCCACAAACCGCGCGATATCTTTCTTCATCCCGTTCAACCAATAGACTTTTCGTAAATCACGGTACATCTTGGTGGCTCTTGGGTGAATGGAGTACCGAAAACCATGAGCTTCAGTCAAAATCTGTTCCCTCAAATCATCTATGTTTGGGACACACAAACAGCCTTGGTATCTAAGTACCCCATCTCCCCCTTGGGAGAAAGCCTCAACAGATTTCTTTAGTACCGCCTCTTTAAATTCTACCAGAATTGGATCAAGACCTTGTTTAGCTATCACATCGGTTACTAGAGATGATTCAGAATCATTGTGAACCATAACACCACCCTTGGTGGAGTCCACTAGTCAAACACCTAATAGAGTCAATATATGCACATCTCGAACCAACTCTTTCTTTTCTTCATTAATATGAGCCCCACTACCCATACATAACCGACTAAGGGCATCCACCACCACATTCGCTTTTTCGGAGTGATAAAGAACACTCATGTCATAATCTTTCAATAAATCAAGCCACCTTATTTGGAGAAGATTCAAATCCTTTTGATTAAACACATATTGCAAACTTTTGTGGTCGATAAACACATAAACATGAACTCCGTACAAATAATGTCTCCAAATCTTTAGAGCAAATATGACCGTCGCTAATTCAAGGTCGTGAGTAGTATAATTCTTCCCATGGACTTTGAGTTGCGTTGAGGCATAGGCAATAACTTTCCCATTTTGCATTAGAACACACCCTAGCCTAATTCTTGAGGCATCACAATAAACCACAAAACCATCTGTCCCTTCAGGTCAGGTCAACACCGGAGAGGAAGTAATTCTATCTTTCAAATCTTGGAAACTTTTCTCACACGCTTCCGACCATATGAAGTTAGCCTTCTTTTGAGTCAAAGCCAACAAATCTTCTATAATAATCGGCCAAACCCAAAAAGCTTCTAATATCCGAAGGAGTTAGAGGTCTAGGCCAACTTTTAACCGCATCCGTCTTCTTAGGATCCACCTCAATACCCTTGCTTGACACAATATGACCAAGGAAAGATACAGACCTTTACCAAAATTCACATTGCTAAACTTTGCAAAAAGTTGTTGGTACTTGAGGATTTGCAATACGATCCACAAATGATCAATATGATCATTCTCACTTCTTGAGTAGATCAAAATATCATCGATAAACACGATCACAAACATATCCAGGTATTGCCTAAACACTTTATTCATCAAGTCTATAAACGCCACCGGAGCATTAGTCAAACCAAAGGACATCACCAAGAACTCATAATGACAATATCGGGTTCTAAAGTCCATCTTCAGAATATCATTTTCTCTCACCTTTATTTACTGATAATCCGATCGAAGATCAATCTGAGAAAAATAACTTGCCCCTTGAAGTTGATAAAATAAGTCATCTATCCTTGGGAGATGATACTTGTTCTTAATAGTTACTTTGTCAAACTGACGATAGTCAATGCACATACAAAGAGAACCATCCTTCTTTCGAACGAACAAAACCGGAGCACCCCATGGCGAGATACTCGGTCTAATGAAGCCTTTGTCTAACAGATCCTTCAACTGTTCTTTCAATTCCTTAAGTTCTGTTGGAGCCATACGGTAAGGAGGAATGGAGATAGGTTGCGTATCTGGGAGAAGGTCAATTCCGAAGTCTATTTCCTACTTAGGAGGAATACCGAGTAAGTCATCTGGAAACACTTCCGGAAACTCATTTACGACGGGGACCTACTCAAAAGAAGGGGTTTAGGAATCTACATCCATCACCCTTACTAGATGGTAAATACAACCCTTAGAAATCATTTTTCTAGCTTTAAGACAAGCAAAAAACTGACCCTTAGGCATAGAATTTCCCCCCTTCCACTCTAGGATAGGCTAATTTGGGAACTGAAATTTGACTACCCGAGTCCTACAATCAATAGAAGTATAACATGAATGCAACCAATCCATCCCAAGTATGACAACAAATTCTAACATATCAAGCTCTACTAAGTCAACAAGAGTACCTCTATGGGATAAGGAAATGGGACACCTTGTATAGACCTTTTTAGCCACCACAGAATCAACAACAGGAGTAGAGACAGAAAAAAGTTCTAATAACACATCAGGGAGCGCATCAAACCTCATGGCCACTAAGGTGTCACAAAAGACAAAGTAGCACCGGGATCAAGTAAAGCATATACATCTATTTGGAAAACTTTTAACATACCATTCACCACATCCGGGGAACTCTCTTGATCACCTCTAGTCTGAAGAGCATAAAAACGGTTTTGCTTAGGAGCACTTGCATCCGAACCACTTGGACCAGATGAAGGGTACGGTTGAGACCTACGACGATTATCTCCATCCTTCTTAGCAACCGAAGGACAATCCCTGATCTTGTGATCCATCTTTCCACATCCAAATCAAGCATTGGAACCCGCTAGACACTTACCCTCATTGTTTCTCCCACACTAAGCATAAGTAGGCATCATGGACTTATTACCATCTCCTTGAGGTTTAGGGTTAGGCACCCTTTCATTGTTAGACCTTGGAGGAGAATTAGAAGAACATTGCCCGGAGAACTTTAGCCAAAACCTTGAACAACCCCATCCACCGGACCTAGAATGTGAATAGTTACCATCATCCACTCTTGCTCTCTTTGCCACTCTAGATTTTTCCTTGAGATTTTCTTCCTCAATTTGTTGGGCATGCACCATAAGGCGAGATATTTCCATGTCATGGACAAGCATAGCGGTGCGGCATTCTTTGACTACCATGTCGGACACTCCCAACACAAACTTGCTCATCTTAGTCCTTCGATCCGCTACAATAGAGGGGGCATACTTGGAAAACTGAGTGAACCTCAATGCATACTCCCTTACACTCATACTTCCTTGCCAAAGATTAATGAACTCAAGCACCTTGGCCTCTCTCATTTCAAGATGGAAAAATTGATCAAGAAAAGCACTTTTGAACCTTTCCCATTCTATGGGACCCGTTTCTTCCATCCTAGCCTCCTTTCATTGATTGAGCCAAATCTGAACAAGCCCTTTGAGTTGGTAAGCGGCCAATTCTGCCTTCTCTAACGGATTCACTCCCATAATAGCAAGTATCTTGTAGACCTCATCGATAAATTCTAGAGGATCTTCCTCCATTTTGGAACCATGAAATTCAGAAGGGTTCATCCTTAAGTCCCTCACTCTTGCGGCCGCCGTACCCACATTTGGGTTCACGGGAGCTACCACCTCTCTATTGGCTTGAGCCGTCACGGCTTGAGACAACACTTGGAAATCCGACCTAAACTCCGCATTTGTTACATTCTTAGCCAAAGGATCAATTGGAGCTTGAGGAGAAGCTTGGGGAGGAACTTCTTGTCCCACATTGTCTCCCTCAGTACTTCTAGCATTAGTCCTTCTAGTAGTCATATCCTGAAAACCATCAGGTAAGGATTAGGAGAAAGACTTTATAGAGTTAAACTCCATGGCACGACTTAGGGAAATAAAGAAGTGAAGTTTTCTAACATCTAGTAGTCTCTCATTCATAAATGTGGCACGCTTCACACTTAGGAACAAGACTCTACTTAACGTGGTTTGACACATCCTAGAACCATTCTAAACCTTGTGCTCTGATTACCAAGTTTGTCACGACCCAGGGGTACCCCCTAGATGTAACAAGGCTTACAAGACCCCAGGAGGCCTCATACAAGCTAACTTAACATAGCATAACATAAAGTAATAGAAAAAGGTGCGGAAATTTAAAACATTTCAATACAATCAAAGTCTTTTATAAAACGAGCGGAAGTCTAATACCATAGTCTCAAACCATCTAAACAACATGAGTAAAGTCTTTGGACACAGCCCATACAATAGTCAAAGACATAAAATAAAGACATAAAATAAAATGGTGATCACATCCTCGAACACAATGAGGACTCACCAAATCTTCACTTCCTTGATCAACAATGAATCTAGCCATGAGTGTGGGGATCTATGTCGCCGGACCCTACATTTGATAAGAATGCAGGCAAGAGTTAGTGTTAGTATAATAAAGTACTAAATATGATAGATAGCATAAACAACATAAACATCTTGGTTAGTCAATACAAACCAAAAGCATAATCAAAGCACATAAATCATCATCATAATAAAGAGAGGAATACTTATCAAGCAACCTTACTCATCCTTAGTCATGACTTGGGTCATCCGCCTCTAGTCAACTTACCTCATGGAAGGCATCTCAAGCAACAATCTAAGCTATTCATTCTTTACATCATAGTTCTCATAATTCATACCTACTTTTAAAGACAAGGGGATTCGCCTCTTTGCCTAACTTACAAAGGCTAATGGGTATTCGCCTCTTGCCTTACTTACTCTTAGATTGCGGGTACTCACCTTCACAATCTCATCATATGATGCGGGTACTCACCTCCACACCATTTCATAAGGATCATGGGTACTCGCCTCCATATCCATTCATAATAGTAATAACGTGGGGACTCACCTCTTGTTCAATTCTAAGGAATAGGGGAATCGCCTCATATCCTTTCATAGAGAGGTCAAGGGTAACCGCCTCTAGCCTCATCCATTACATAGTCTTTTAGTCTAGATTCATTTAAGGTGAGCAATATTTTTAACCTAGAATCATTCATGTGAGAAAACCTTTCAAATTCATACAATCATGCTTAGTAATTCATTGTGGGAAGTATCCCTTCCTCAACATTAACATCAATTACCAACAATTCATATTATAAGCTTTACTCTCAAAGCACTACATCTCATGATCATCATCTAAGCTTCATTCTAAAGCAATTCTAATCATAATTCATCAATGCTATAAGGAAAATCCTAAACCCACAAAGTTCCCCTTCATCGCATCAACCCAATTATATCAATTCTAAGTTAAAATCATGGAATAGGCATGGGTGCATGTAATTTTATCCTATATACATGAAATTCTATCAATTAAATAATAAACAACCATAATCCACTCAATTGGATCAACATTAATCATAACCCACAATATTGGAAGAAACCCTAACTAGAATTGGGAAATTATTCATCAGATTGAGGGAATTCTAGGGGACTCCATGGATGGAAGGAATCCATGGATGAAAAGCCATCATACCTTGATTACAAAGCCCTCAAAATATTGAATATTGGATACTTGAACTTGACCTAGCTTCAATTTCTTCCTTCTTCTTCCAGCTTCTAGAGAGAGAATATTTGAGAGGAATTTTGTGTTTTCTTTTGGGATTTGAGAGAATGACTTGAATGGGAGATTTATGGGGTTAAAAATACTTATATAGGTATCCTAGACTTAGGAAAAACGACACCACTTCAATTTTTTTAAAACCGAAAAAGACCCTTAAACCCTCAACTTAGTCATCCCAAAAGCCCATCCAGGAGACCCCACCGACGGACCGTGGGTGGACCTACGGTCCATCCTGGTCGGGTGTGGTCTTGATTGGGACTTTTCACCCACCTACAGACTCCCTAGCCATGAGCCGTGGACCCATCCATAAGGCATGGGTCCTGGCCGTGGTTCACTGCCTTAGACAGCGTCTATGGTGTCCACCAACGGGGCTCATCTACGGGGCGTGGACCA
The DNA here is from genome assembly GCA_029582245.1 of Solanum etuberosum. Taxonomy (NCBI): domain Eukaryota; kingdom Viridiplantae; phylum Streptophyta; class Magnoliopsida; order Solanales; family Solanaceae; genus Solanum; species Solanum etuberosum. The sequence goes on from JAJONR010007123.1 coordinate 27,309, forward strand.
CACCACGGACCGAGGTTGGCCCTCGTGGTTGACACCTGGGAGTTCCAAATCTGTTAAGCTTCCCTCTTTCAGGTACGGGGTGTTACATCAGGGCTGTATATTAGAGAGATTATTAAATTGTGTTGTGTCCCTATATCGATTATTTCATAGAGAGGGTCATAAGTTAGAACACATTTTTGGAAATATTTCCAGAATAGTCTGGGGACGTAGGTAAACCTTAATATCACATTTTATCCTCGAGATGACGGCCAAGAGCATACTATCCATACACTCGAGGATATGTTACGAGCGTATGTGCTAGATTTCAAAGGAAATTGGGCAGATCATTTGCCACATACCAAGTTTTCTTATAATAGTAGCTATCATTTCAGCAAAGGTATGATGCCATATGAGGCTTATATAAGAGGAAATGTAGATCTCCGCTTGGTTGGTTTGAGTTTTGAGAATCAGGGTTGTATGGACAAGACTTGGTGCATCAGGCCATGAAACCGGTTAAGTTAATTAAGCAGAGTTATTGTTGGCATCTTAGAGTTGTCAGAAATCATATACATGTGATAGGAGAGGAGACTTAGTATTTAGAGGTTGATGATTGGGTCTTTCTGAAAGTTTCACTTATGATGGGCATAATGAAATTCAACAGAAAAGGAAAGCTTAGCCCTAGATAAATTGGGCCTTACCACATCTTGCGACAGATAGGCCGAGTTGCCTACCAGCTAAAATTTCTTCAAGAGTTAGAGATAGTACACCTAGTTTTTAATTTTCTATGTTACGAAAGTGTATTTGAGATCTAACATAAATAGTGCATACAAAGTATATTCATATGTAAGAAGAGTTATCAGATATATTCAAATGTAAGAGAAGTTATCTTATGAAGAAGTCTGTGTTGCCAAAAAATAAGATTGTGAAATTTCTATAAAATAAAGTTTTATGGAAGATACATAAGGTGGAATATGAGGATGTGTGATGTTGTAGAGGACATCGAATCTATATATCCCCACTTGTTCAGCCATTCGGGTGTTTTGCAAGATAGATAGAAAATAGACCCGCATTTGAGTGTTTGAGGTACGTTGCATGTTGTTATACCAGTTCCTATTTTGTTTTATATGATTACTTGTATATTAGCATCATTCAAAGATGAATTTTCCTAAGTGGGGAAGGATGTAATGCCCCTTAAGATTGTAACATTTAAAATAGTAAGTTTATATTTGATAAGCCAATTTATCGTAATTTACGCCAACCCTGGTAGAGATAAAGGGAGAATCATGGATATTAGGTGGCTATACTAAGAAATAACTATATTAAGATACTTGAATTCATATATGGAAGAAGGAGGTCGAGGGGTACCTCGAAACAAAAAATAAATATGTGAAGGATTTATTATAAGGAAGTTTTGATATGATCTTATTTATGTACTGACTTGAGAGGCGTATATATCCCAATCCATAAATAGTTATGGAGTCTACAAAATATCAAATGAAAGTTTTACGAGTCTAGTTTCCAACTCATAAAATCGTTCATCAATACGACATCGAAGTCGAGAGTTATGACCTTTTTACTACAGATTTTATGAGAAAATTGGGTCATAGATCCGGGTCGGGTTTGGCCGCCTTTAAAAAGTTCTTTTTGACTTCTAAAAGATAACCATCAACGTCCAAAATCCATGGAAGAGTCCTCCAAGACCTCTGAGGTAAGAAAAAAACCCCTTCTAGCTTGATTATTTTTGACTTCTTGTTTTATTTTTTAAAAGATTTTGGGTAGGTTGGGCTCTGTTCTGTTCAAGTGTTATATTTGAAAAGTCTTGTAGAATAGTGTTTTGGGTTGTATAGCCATGTTAAGGGCTATATTGGCCTTACCTTCTAATTGGCTGATGTTTGATAGTTTCTTAACATATTGTTTAGATACATATATATTTTCAACTTCTTTATAGCGATCATGGTGGCTTTGATGGCCCACATAGTGTTTATGCTTTCCTAGATACCATGGTGGCCTCGACGGCCTTAACAAGCTTCTGTGCTAGCTGGTTATTGCTTTATATAAACTTTTGGTAGTAGTTGTTTTCACTGTAGAGTTGTTTACAGGGGCCTTGCCGGCCGAGGAATTATTTTTAAGCCGAGATATGCTTGTTTGTTTTCTTGACTGTGTGTGGCTGTCATGTTCCATTAGCAAGTGGTTCAGCGGGGTCGGCTTAGGCCTATGTTTTTGGCATCATGTGCCAGTTGCACTCCTCGAGTTTTGGGTGTGAAATAAAAGTCCTTTTAAGTAGTGAATCTTGTAATGAACTCAAGGCCATTTTGTGTGTTTATGCCTCTTGTTCGTCGTTTAGAGCATTCCAATAGAGACCACATGTAATTTTCTAGAACTGGCAGTTTGATAACCTGGTCATTCGCGTAGTTTTTATGCGAGTTTTAGAGTTTATGAGCTTTTGAACCATGAACGGTCGTTTTTAATCATAAGTTCAGGAAGATAACCTCAAAATCTAATTTTAATGATTCCATCAGCTCCGGAAGGGTTCTTTAAGGCTAGTAGCATAGTTGGAATGACTCCTAAGGCATTCAATGCGAGTCTGTGCGATTAGGCGTCACTTTCAAGTTAAGGCCTATGTTTGATTTCAGTCAACATTTAGAGTAAACAGGCTCGGATGAGAATTCAATAAGCGTGGCTCGCTCAAGAATGTTGAGTTTGGTCTAGACTAACCCTTCATTTAGATCCCAAGGCTTCTAGGAAAATTTCGAGCCCCTTGTGGGTTTTTTCTTAAAGTAGAGTTTGGTGAGGGACCCATATTATTTTACGACAACCTCTTATGGAAGTTTTGGCAGCTTTGTTGAGTTTGGAATATCAAATTTGAGTGGTTGGCATATCTTATTTGTGTCCACGGGGTTTCGTATCAATCTCGAGGCCCTAAGCGGAGCTCGGATGACTTTGCTAAAATTTTCTTGTGCCAGATGTCTAGTATGGCAGCTTTTGAGCCGCCAAGTTTCCTTAAGCCAACAGCGCTATACGACCAGGGCTCAGCCGAATCAAGGCCAGCCACTTTGGTGCATGTCGCTAAAGCCATCTTGGGCCCATTTAAATGGAGCACAGTTTCACAGACTAGGTTCGCTTAAGCGAGGCTCGCTTTTGCGGGCAGGAGCTCGCAAAGGCGAGGCCCACTTTTTTAAGCCTTTTGCTTAAGCGACATTAGTCGCCACTTAAGCAAAGGTTGTGAAGCCTTTAATATAAGACTTGGGCACACATTTAAGTAGTTATTGAATATCAGGCTGACAATTTCTCCCTCATTCGATCTCCGATTTAAGGGATTTGAATTCATGTGTAATCGTTGGGAGCATGGAAACTTGGATTTGTGATCGGGAGCTATCAAGGAGCCTCCGTTTGGAGTGAAATTGTGATTTCATAGGCTTCCCTAGCTTGGTTTCTTCTGATATTACATGTTGTTTTTTGTGGATTCTTCCATGCTTCGATCAGATTGTGTTCCATTTGGAACACAAGTTTGAGGCATAGTTTAGGAGCTTTCGACAGAGTATTTTGTCAATTCCGAAACTGATCCTATGATTCCCATTTGACTCTAAAACTGGTCTATCTCAGTTTTTATGTGATTTAAGTGTCTCTATTACCGTATTGACATTGTTATCTTATTCTTGATAGTGTGGCAGCGTTCTGAGGCTGTTCAAAAGGTAAAAGCTCTGGCCTTGTGACTTAGAGCGTGCTCGGTCGGCCTACAGGTAGGCTACGACTTTCTTTCTATTTTGATTGAGCCTGAATGTGTGAACTCAAGACGATTAGTGTGAATTGGGGGTGGGTACCTAGTATTATTAATTTCCCTTCCTAGATACCATGTTTTAGGGTTGATCTGTACTATTCTGAGGGTTGTACCATGATAGTTGGGTTGTATATGTGTTGTCGCATGGTATGTGATTTACTTGTCTTATTATTGCGTGACTTTTGGAGCATGTTCGGCCTATGTCTACGATAGACTAATGTTGCTTTAAAATCATGAACCTTGTGACTTTGGTATGTCTTCGACATCATTCGGATGGAAGAGGTCTTTGTACACTAGCGTAGTAGACTTGGGTCAGATAGTATGAGCCTTAGTTTGGGCGTTTGCGCATCATTATGGACCTTCTTCTTTCTCTCTCTATCTCTACGACTTTGATGAGTTACCAGAAGGGTTACGTCTTGTAAAGAATTAAGTTTGAATTGTTGTAGCCTTTGAGCATTCCATGGATGGTGGAGGGTGAATGTGGTTCCATGACTTAGTATTGATAATGTAATCCTATTCAATGTCAACAGGCCCTTTTGTCACTCTTTCTAGCGGGGCGACACTATGATTACTTCCGGTTTTAGGCTGATGTTCAGAGTTTGAGGCCTCCATCTCCAGCCTAAGGCTTATGTTGACAATTTGAGGTCGTATTCCCCGCCTAAGGCTGATGCTTTGAGGTTCAAGTCCATTAACTCTAGTTAGAGGCTCCCACTTAGGGTTTGAGGCATAGCGTACACTTTTGGATCTAGTTTTGAGGATCTTCTTTGTTGGAGACTTAGCTATTCTGTGTACATGTCGGACTTATGGGGTCCTTTTGGGTTTTATTTAAAGTTTCTCACAAGTGTACTTTTTGGGCTTATGAGGTCCAGTTATGTTTAGTTTAGTTGTACTTAGATTTACTTTCGTTATTCTCGTGGTTTCTTTTCATACCCGCTTTGACCTGTGTTTGTGTCTAAATACTCTCTTTTCAGATTGGTTTTATCTTTCTTGATCAGTCAGCATATGATGCCTACTGAGTACCTTGTTTTGGTATTTACGATATGGTCAACATGTGTTTGTGATGCAGGTCCTAGTACTAGCTACCAGTGGTTATCGTTCGTGTTGTCTTTTGCAACTTGTGGATATTGGAGATGAGGGTGAGCATTTGGGGTCCTGGTTCATTCTTCTTCTTCTACATATATGTCAGGTTGTCTTTTGCCTTTGAGACGACTTGTTGTGGTAAACTTTTGTGACTTGTATTTGTTCATATTAGACAACTATGTACTTGTGACTTCTAGGTTCTTTGAGAGTATCTTTTTTATATAGTGGTTTGTTTGCTTCTGTTTTTGTCTTTCCTCGTTGTTTGTGTTATTTCCTGCTTAGTTCCACCCTCCTACTCACTGTTTTTCATTCTGGGTGTGGGTTGGCTTACCTACTAATGGGTTTTAGAAGGTGCCATCATTACTTGGGAAGTCGGTTGTTACAAGTTTGTATCAGAGCCCCTAGTTAACCGGTGTCACTTGTATAGAGCTATTACCTAGTAGAAACCTACAGATCAGTGTGGAGACATATATATCCTATCTGTGGGAGGCTGTTGGGTGTCGTTGGAAATTCTCCTATTTTGTATTTCTTTCGTACAACATGTGTGTTATTGGTTTCATGAAATCTCAGTTGTTCTACTCTTTTCCTAGGATGGGTCGTATGCACCGTGCAGTTGCATAGGGTAAGGGTAAACCTCCCTTCCTAAGTAGTGGTGCAGAACAACCCCTAGATATAGTGCGTGGTATGGAGCCTGCAACGAACCCTCCAGGCTCCAGCAGCCCATGTTCCAATTCAGCCGATGGGGCCGGGACCATCTCAGCCACCACTCGAACCGGCTATGGCTCCGAATATTCAGGAAGTCATTACATAGCTCTTAAGTGTGACAGGTGGCATGCAACATGCCCTAGCTGCAGCACCTGCACTCGCGCTTTCACCATTATCAACACCTACTCCAGCTCCAGATCAGCAAGACCTGCCTGTAGTAGACATAAGACCCATTTACCACCTAGGGGTGCCTAACCTGTGATTCTAGTCAGAGTTATGTCGTTAGGGGAGAAGAAAATGATCAGAGTGTTCTTGAGGCTTTCAGCTTCCACGTTTTTTAGTGTTGTGGGTGAGGACGCCATAGGTTTCTAAATACTTGTCATGAGCTACTACATACTATGGGTCTCGTAGAGTCGAGAGGAGCCGACTTCAAAACATACAAGCTAAATGGGCTAGCCAGGTAGTGGTGGTGTACCTTCCTTGAGAACAGGCCCTCTAGGTCTCCTCCGGTCACTTGGATTGAGTTTTCAGAGGGATTTTTTATGGGTTCATCCCTTTCAGCGGTAAAGATCAACTTTGGGATCACTTCTGCAGGTTAGAGCAGGGTTCGATGACAGTGTCTAAGTACAAGATGAGGTTCCACAAGCTTTCTCATCATGCTACCATGATTTATTTACTGAGGAGGGTAAAATGTTGTGTTTGGTTCATGGATTGAGATTGTAGCTATGGATTAAGACTAAGTCTATGGTATGTCCGATCACTCCTTTCTAGATGTTGTTAATTATTCCCTTACTATTAAGAAGTTGCTTCATGAGGCACAAGGGGGTAGCGACAAGAGGGCTACACACGAAGGAAGTCATAGCGGGCACCATTCTAGGCAGAGGGATTCCTATAATAGGACCAGGCAACGGTTTTAGCAGGGTTAGCCAAGTCACCTAGTTTAGGCCTGATTGCAGACTTCAGAGGGTGATCGATACACCCGGACTGAGGTTGGGTCTAGTCGAGTCATGGGTCCAAAGCTAGTGTTTCAGGTCGTGGTTGTTATTCTTTTGGGGGCAGATTCAGGTTGCTTTGAGTGTAAGGATCTGGACCATTGGTTAAGATATTGTCCCATACATAGGCGGATTGCACTAGCTTTACCAGATCCACCAGTAACACCACCAGCTAGTGGTCAAGGTTAGGGTTAGGACCATCGCGGTGGACAATAGGGTATTCGACATTGTCCCCTAGGAGGAAGGTCAAGTGGTAGGACTGATGGCCAGGGATAAGGCAAACAAAGCCATTTCTATGCAGCTCTAGCGAGGGCAAAGGCTAAGGAATCAGAAGATGTGATCACTGGTACGATTCTTTTATCCATCAGCCCACTTCCATTTTATTTCATCCAAGATCTACCGATTCTTATGCATCTGTTTATTATGATTCTCGTATGGGTATGATTTTTAAGCCTATGGAAGTGTCGTTGCATGTGACGGCCCCTATGGGTGAGTCTTTAGTAGTGGATCAGGTGTTTTGATTATTCTTAGTTATTATCCAGGGGCGTGACACCCAAGGTGACCTTATATTTTTAGACATGCTTAATTTTCATGTGATTCTGAGCATGTACTAGTTATCCCCCTACCATTAAGTTTTAGATTTATTCTCTAAGACTTTTAATATTAGTCATTCCTAGTGTTCCTCCGATGGTGAGGCAGGGCTTAATTAGTATCACATTAATTGGAGTTATCTCTTTTATTCAAGCTTGAAGGGGCTAGTGGCTAGCTGGTGTTTGTCTTACTGGGCTTATGTACATGATGTGAGTATGGAAGTCCCTCTAGTTGAATCACTTTGAGTCATCCGTGACTTTGTGGATGTGTTTCTTACCGACCTACCCTACCCACCCTAAAGCGAGATATCAATTTACCTATTGAGCTTGCACCGGCTGGGTACTCATCATATTTCTATTCCGCCATATAAGATGGCTTTTGTAGAGCTTAAAGAGCTCAATGTTCAGCTTCAGGATCTCTTGGGTAAGGGATTTATCAGACCTAGAGTGTCGCCTTGGGGCGTGACACCCAAGGTGACCTTATATTTTTAGACATGCTTAATTTTCATGTGATTCTCAGCATGTACTAATTATCCCCCTACCATTAAGTTTTAGATTTATTTTCTAAGACTTTTAATATTAGTCATTCCTAGTGTTCCTCCGATGGTGAGGCAGGGCTTAATTAGTATCACATTAATTGGAGTTATCTCTTTTATTCAAG
>JAJONR010007124.1:0-31886 GCA_029582245.1 Solanum etuberosum
GTATTTCATGTTTCCATGTTGAAAAAGTGCATGGGAGATCCTTCACTTATAATACCAACTGAAGATATTGGTATCAAGGATAGCTTGTCTTATGAGGAAATCCCGGTTCAGATTCTAGATCACCAAGTTCACAAGTTGAGGACTAAGGAAGTAGCATCAGTCAAAGTTCTTTGGAGGAATCAGTTTGTTGAGGAAGCTAATTGGGAAGCTGAGGAGGATATGAAGAAGAGATATCCACATCTCTTCGAATCCGGAGAAATTTCAGACCAAGATACTAATTCTCTTCTTAGTACTCTTTAATTTATAAGTTGGCATGTTGTATTTGCATTGCTTGTTGGGTGTTTAAGCTGAAACTTAGATGTTACACCCTTAGCTTACTAAGAATAATCTCATTCGAGAACGAATTTTCCCAAGGGGAAGATATTGTAACATCTCGCTATTTGAAAGAACTAGAAAGAGCTAAAATTAGAAAGAGTCTTCTTAGAAAAGATGAAAAATCTGGAAAATTGGTTAAGTTAAGTTAAGTTTGAGTTTTTGGTCAACTTCAAACGCCCATAACTCCTAGCTCAGGATAAGTTAGGTGTTCTTTCAGATACCGTAGAAAAGATCTTGAAATTATCTCTCCAACGCCACTGAGTTTGCGTGATTCCGAGTTTGCGTGATTCCGAGTTTGTATGAGTGAGATATTCCCATTTGAAGTTGGGTTGTTCAAATAAGGAAAGTCTAAACCGGATTTGTGAAGGGCATTTTAGTCTTTTCCTTAACCAATTGTTTTATTTCGTTTCTGATAATTAAGTTAGGCTCTCATCAGAATTATATCAGTTTAAGCTTTTACCAAAACAAGTTAGGATTTTGAGAGAAGAGAGAAGAAGAGGAGAAAAGAGGAGAAGGAGCAAGAATCGTCAAGATCTTCAAGAATCACTTGTGGATTTCATCAAGGGGTGATCCCTACGAGGTATGTGAGATCACATAGCATTGGGTTAGTTTACCCACACGCCAATCATGATTTATTTTAGCGTATTGTCGTTCTTGAGATTAGAGAAATTGAGTTCTTGATGAATATTGTTGAAAGTTTCGTTTGAATCTTGATTGATGAGTAGTTGAGAAGTTCTTGAGTTTGATTCATGTAATTTAGGTGTTGTTCGGAGTAGATTCTTACATATTTTTGTCATGTAGTCGAATCTAAATGTTTGGGGAAAGAACTAAGTTGAACTAGAGGGTTTAGAATTGAAAAACGAGCATGAAAAGTTGGAGGTCACCTGGGCAGGGGCCTAGGGAGCCGCCCCCTGCCAGTGCGCCTCAACAGAGGCCCTGAAGTTTGGGCTCTGGGACGCCGCGCCAGCCAGCGCGCCCCAACCCAGTCCCAGAAGTTCAAGGGCTGGCGCCGCACGTCGCTCAGAGCGCCAGGGACGCCAGTTCTTCCCATTCTTCCCCCATCTTTCCATACTAGCAACATACATAGTTTTCTAGTTGATTCCAACACTCTAAGGTACGTATAAACATCATGAAATCATCCATAAATATGAGATCATGAACCTTGAATCTATAATTCAATTCAAGGAAAGTTAAGATCAAAGTCAAGAGAAGTAAGAGTCAAGAGAAGTTCTTAGAGTTTTCCTAAAATCTTTTCCAAATGTTTTAACTTTGTTTTAAGACTTAAAGTTCAAGTTGAGTAAAGAGTAAAGATTAAAAGTTGAAGTTCATTTCTTCAAAAAGTATATGGGGACTATGTATTCCCAAAGAGATTTAAAACGTTTTCACATTTGAACAAGAAAAGGAAACCTTGATTTCCAAAGAGCCTTTGAGCTAGTTTTCAGAAAAAAAGTAAACGCTTTCACAATTAAGCAAGAGAGGAAACTTTGATTTCCAAGATAGCCCTTGAGCTAAGTTTTTGAGCAATTATCTCAAATCATAGAAAGAAGTTCATTTTTTAAACATAAGAGCTAGTATCATATTTTGGGAGTAGTATTGAGCACCGATATGAGGGAGAGTTCAGAAAACTCTCAGCCCCCATAAACTATGTAGCCATCATGGGTAGAAAAAGGTTATACTTTTTAGATGATTCCTTAGTGCTTTTTAGCATAGACTAGTAGATCCACTTAGTACTCAGGTTCTACACCCTCGGCAAGGTACAGGACGGCCCTGGCAGCGTGAGGAAAAATGATGTATCATCACAATAGCTCTTACGTGATGGCTGTCGGTTAGAGAAACTCCCACAGAAGTATTTGTATTCTTACATACACAGTTTGTTGTATTTTTATATACAATTTAGAGTTTATATCGTATCTTTGCATACACACAGAGTAATATTGTATTTCTAAATACACAGAGTTGACATCCATGTTTTAAAAGCTTTTCTTTATACTGCATTTACTTTATTGCTTTATATTGAAATGAGTTCAGTTGAGTTGAGTTGAGCCAGGTAAGTTCTTCAGTTCCTTTCAAGCTTATGTCTTGTTTTAGAATCTCCTCACATACTCGTACATTCAATGTACTGATGTCATTTAGCCTGCATCTTCTTATGATGCAGACACAGGTAACTAGAATCAGCATCCAGCGCATCGTTGATTCTAGTTGAGCTCCAGACTTGTTGGTGAGTCTCCTTGCTTCCGAAGGATCCCTTTTATTGCTTTTAGTAGTTTTAGTTTCATCAGGATGTCGTGGGTCTTGTCCCGACATCCATCTCAGTTGTTTAGAGGCTTCATAGACAGTTAGATGTTAGTTCTTGAGTTTTCTATTTCCTGTTTTAATGGTTGATACTTGAGTTGTCATTTTGGCTAAGTTTAATATTTCTTAAAGACATTTGCATGAGTTATCCTTTGAGACTATTTCTTGTGTTTAAGACTTCCGTTGAGTAAGTAAGTCAAGCCAAGGGTTCGCTTGGGGCCAGCAATGGTTCTCGAGTGCCAGTCCCGCCCAGGGTATAGGCTCGGGGCGTGACATTTTACCTCTCCTCCCCAGTGGCGGAGCTAGAAATTTCACGAAAGGTGTCCAAGAATTATATAAGCAAAAAAAAGTTGATGAATGGGTTCACTTAAAAATTCAAAAACAACTACGTAATATTAATATTTTTTTATGAATAAATGTTCCAAAATTTTAAAAATCAAATAGCATGATATGTAGCTTTAATATTTGTGTTTAATTTAATATGAAGTAAATGAACAAAGTAAAGAAAAGAGGGGGGGTGGGGTTCGACTCAAGATTAAATCATTTTTACGTTTAAAACTTACACTAATCTCTGGTGATTACAAAAATACCGAGACATGAAAAATGGAAGCAGAATCAAACGAGGTCTTCTTTTGTTCGCTTTTAACAACATTGTACAAATATTTCAATTTGTTTATTAACTTTAAATTAAATAATTACGTTTAAGTTTTATTTCAAACTTTGATGAAAAAAATAAAAAATCAAATTCATTGAAAATTCTATTAGCTTTATTAGATTTTTAAGTTATAGATTTCAAAGAAATTTACTAACTATTATTTAGAAAGTCCTTTAATTACCTTAAACAATTAAAGAAATAATAAAATATGAGCTCTTTAAAAGATATATATAGATTTCTAAGAAATTTACTAACTATTATTTAGAAAGTCATCTCCAACCCTACACTCTATTTTTTTCTCCAAATATAGAGTTCTCTATTTTTTCAGACAACCAACTCCAATTCAATTCTCTATTTTACCCTCTAAGAAAGAATCTTTTTCTCTCTCCTCAATATTATATTATTATTTCTCTTTCATTCTTATTTTCTTATTTCATAATATAAATCTTTTATTTCTTTTTCCCAATAATTACTTTATATATTTTTCATGTGATATATAATTTTATATTTTCAAAATTTTTATTTAATATAAAATTATATTTTATTCTATTTTTTTAAATAACATAAATTGCAAGAAAATATTATATAATATACAAATTAATGGACAAATTCAAATAAAAGTGAAATACAATACATAATTACATAAACACTCAATTTTCAAAATTATCACGTTGCTCTCATAAATTCTCTATTAATGCATTACGTAGTTCAAAATGAGCATTTTTGTCCTTAATTTTTTTATGTCTAGCTAAGAAAATTTCAAATCGGAGATTTTTCATCTACCACAATTTATGTCATTGGAGTTGGAGCCTCTACAACATCTTGAATTGGTGCATTAAGATCATGTTTATCCTCAATTATCATGTTGTGCAGTATAATACATATAGTCATTATATCATGTAGCATATACTTTCTCCAAAAACGTGACGGTCCCGCAATAACTGTAAAACGTGATTGCAAAACTCTGAATGCACGTTTAACATCTTTTCGACATGATTCTTGTTTCAATGCGAATTAATTATTATGTTATGTATTGTATTATATCTTGTATTTAATTTATTATGTTATGTATTGTATTGCTATCTTCTATTTAAATTATCATATCATGTATTTGTGTATTCTTTATAGTAAAAATTAATAATTAAATTATATTATATTATTGACGAAAATTAGAAAAAAATAAAATACTATTAATTCGGGATGAAAGTAGTATATATTAAATAATATATTATTTAAATATTATATTACATTTAAAAAGAATTATGAATATTAGATATTTAATTAATGACATTATATGTAAGATAATATGTTAATTAGAAAGTAATATAAATAATAATAAAATATTCAAAAAGTAAAATAGAGAGTGTGAATAGTAGTTCTCCAAATTTGGAAAACTCCTATTCACCTCTCTAAATATGAAGAATAGTGAGTGATATGGAGATGGGTTGAAGTGTCAATTCTCTATTTTACTCTCCAAATATAGAGAATAGAGAGTAAAATAGAGTTGGTTGGAAATGGTCTAATAAAATATGAGCTCTTTACATAATGATTATAAAAATGAGTGGTTGCAGGGATTCAATCCCACACGTTTGGGCTCCATGAGAGAGCCTCCAGCCGTTGAGCCACAATAGCTTATTGTGTCAAGGATGTCTAGAGTATTCAATTTAATCATTTTGAACAAAATTTTACTTAGGTATACGATATAATTTTCCGACGAAGACACTGTAGCTCCGTCCCTGCTCCTCCCCGACCCACAATTAACAGGATGAGAGGAAAAATACACTTAAAAATGTAAAATAGCAAGAGTTTATTTTGTATCTATGTTTTGTTTTTTCAAATCTAGTGCCCCATCTCATAAAGAAAGAAATCAAAGAAAAGAGTCCTGAGAAATCAAATAGCATGACGGGGGGAAGTATACTTACCGACTGTTGTGCACTGATTTTAGGGTTGAAAACCTTGAAGAAACTCATTTCCATGTTTTCTATTGTTGTCAAACTATAAGAGCATAGAAGAGTCCGCCGCACAACATTAACCCTATAAGCTTCTTTAATGTTAAAGGAGTATCACTGCTCATTAACCCCCTCTCTCTCTCTCTATATATATATATATATAAAAGGAGAAAATTAAAAAGAATTTTACGAAAATCTCATAGAGCATTTGCATTTTGGCATTCTGTTATTTTCAAGTACTCAATGTAAGTTTTGGATTGTGGGTCGTCCATGTGGACCGACCCGATCCGATTTGACCCGATCCAACCCAAGATTTTTTTTCTGAATAAAAATAAAGAGGATAAATACTAATTTAAAAAGGGTTGAGAACAGTTACATAGTAACTGTTCCAACTTTAATATGTTCTCCTTTTTAAATTAATTTTTTTCTTTTACACTTCAGAAGAGTGAAGAAAAAGAGAATAGAGAAAATAAGACTGAAAAATAAGAAAATACTTTCTTTCTTCAGAAGAAAATCAACAAACAAAATTGACATTTAGTTTGTGAAACGTAGTCTTTGTTTCTTAGTGATTCAAAGTGTGACTGTGGAGCAATTCATTTTTGGTAGCAAATCAAGGACATCCGCTGCAAGTATAAGGTACACAACTCGTTGGTTTTGCTCAATATATTGCAAAGAATTCTAAGGGTCCCATGATTATATATTGTGATAGTCAAGCGGCTATTACATATACAAAGGATCCTAAGTATCACAGCAAGACCAAACACATTAACATCAAGTATAACTTTGTTAGAGACATAGTGGCAAGTGGAGAAATAACTTTGCAATACATTTCTACACGTGAAACTATAGCTGATCCTTTTACAAAGGCCATCTCTAGAGACTTATTTGAAAAACATGTTAAGGCACTAGGTTTGCGTAGAATATGATGATATTTCAGTATTGTAAAATGACTTGATTGTTATAATATTCTCTTCTATATAATAATATTGAATTTATGTTCAAATGTAGTATGTATGTGATATTTTGTAAGAAATAAAGTGTGTCGAACAAGTCGCGGGATTGGCTCTCTCACACGAGCAATCACCTCTTACGTCAAGGAACGTGAAGAGATGAGTTTAACCACCATATTATGACTTGTTCTTTGGGCCAGACAAATGTTTCTCTAAGAAAATGAATTTAAGTATCACTGTAGAGAGAAACTAGGGTTAAACAATTGAAGGTGTTTAGACCCAGGTCTGTACGATGTTGGATAATCGGAAGAATGAGACACATACACCAGTATAAGGTGAAAACATCGTAACACGTGTTTCATACCATGTGTGTCAAGCGATCAAAGGGTCAATGAAAGAATATTCCCTGCTTCTTCATTGTGTGAGACCCAAAAAAGTTAAAATGACTTTTCAATGAAATACCCTTTGACCTTTTGTTGTTTCTTGAAGTTTCAATCGATTTTGCTACTTTAGCATGTTACTAATAGCCATGAATGATTCAGCAATGCAGTGTGTTATACCACATTTTAACTCGAGGTCTAAATGGTGTACAACATTTTGGTGATTTCCAAATTAATAACTTAAAAAGTCGCCATCTAATTAAATACGGTGAATTAGGACACCTAAAACGATTAAGTTATTATCTAAAGTTAACTTCATTTTAAGGTTTACTAAACATGAGATTCTAGATAAGGTTCTAATTTATCCTAAAGGGAAAGGATAAGGCATCCTTTAAGATCTGTTAAAAAATAATTAACCAACCAAACTTAGATTAATTAATTTTAAAAGAAAATATGGGTGCTAAAATTTTTTTAAACAAATGAGTAACAAGTTGGAAAAAACATTTTAAACTTTAAAAGTTCTTATGCATTTATTTTGAAATGGTGAAGATTATTAGAAAAAAATTAATTTGCCTAAAATCATTTTTATTGTTGATCGTAATCCATGACTAAAAGAAATGTAGTAGTAAAGAAAACTGACCTTTACTCTTGGATTCATAAAATATTTCCTCTTGAAACATTTTTAGAGAAATAATCAGAACAAAACAATTTATCTTTTAAGGTCCCTGCCAAGTTTGAATAAAATTTAATAAATTTAGTGGGTTTAAAATTGTGCAAAAAGAAGTGTTTTAAAAAGAATTTGCCGAATAAAGTTTATTAAAGCTAAAATAATTATAAAGGTTTGTTCCTAACTAAAGGGTACCCAAACCCAAACATCTATATTATGTTAGCTATTATGAAACAAGAAATTAACACAAATTGAAAACACATAAGCAAGTTAAAACAAATAAATGCTAAATAGTAATAAGTAAAAGCTACCCCTAAATGAATTTTGCTTGCTATGGTTGCTGTTTGGATAATTTAAGATGTCAATTTTACGTGCGTGTATGATGGTAACTTCAAGTCTATAAGACTCGGAATTTTCTAGTCTTGAATCAAGACTCCATTTTGCTCCCAAAGTGTTCATGCAAGTTAAAAGAAAGTAAAGAGGTTAGTACGAGTCGACTTTAATCAATATCGAATAAACCAAACATAAAATCAAGTTAAGTCGTAGGAAGAATATACTGTCCAAAGCACGCAAATGATGAATGAAACTCAAAGTAAAGTACTACAATGTCTTTAAAGTACAAAAAAATAACACGCTCATATTTAAGATATAAAGGTATTATACATATTATCACTTTAAATCAAAAATAGAAAAATTCTCTAAATAATTCAACTAGCTGGAAGATATATACTTAAAAACTAGTAATTAAATCAAGAGAAACGCTTCAAACAGTATGCCTACAACTATTGTTCTTCCTTTACGCTGCCAAAACTAACAGACAAGAACGAAGCTAAAAGACTTACATTTGTAAGTATAGATAAACAAGAGAGAAACAAGTTTTTGATATATTACACCTTCTACTATTTAAATTTTTAAAGAAAACTTGTACACGCACATGTATGCTAAAAGGAAAAATAACATGAAAGAAGCTTAAAAATTTATATCATGTATAATGGAAACTATATGCAATACGTTTGCAGCTTCATTGAAGAAACGAGTAGCTTGTGGCATAACTTAAGATTAGTTACCAGGTAAAGACATAGGATGCCATTAAATCGTAACAACACTGACTTGACTTCAAGTAAAGATTTAAGCATAAAAAAGAAATCAATTCTTAACTACATGATGGCTGAACGTGAAAGAGTGAGGACTTCAGATTATTACGAGTCTCGAGCTAAACCGAAGCACATTCGAAACAATACTCTTATTATAACTAGAATGAGCAGAGATTAACCCTGATGCATATAATCTTCTAAAAATAAGAACGACATTTAAATACAGCAAACAAAGGAAAACCGAGAGAACAGGGAGGTGAATCACCTGTTGCCGGGCAGTGAATCGGGTGCTTCGATCGAAAGTCTTATATTCGAACAACTACGAACTCCAGCAAGCTTTAAACCAGAGTATCGATCAATATCAAAAGAGAATAAAACCGATTTTTTAGAACAAAAGGCAGTCGTTCAAGGTGTGCTATGGGGGCAAAAAAGCTTCTTTTTTTTTTTCAAAATGGATGCAAAGCTACTATTTATAGCGATGAACTAGGGTTCTAGGCTCATCTTTGGGCGGGATTTTAAGAAGAGCTCACGTTTGAATTCAAAATCAAATATTTGAACTTATTTCCTCAGAAAGCGCAGCAGTCCTTTTGGCTTTTTGTTGACCAAAATAAAGAGGAGAGATGTGAATGAGGAAGAGGAAGAGAGCGTCTGGCTTTTCGCAGAAGAGAGAGGTGAAGCTTGCGCGAAAATGGAGAGCCTAAGCTCTGTCCATTGTTGAAGGCCCCTGAAATTTTCTCGAAGAGGAAGAACGATGATGTTCTTTTGGATAAGCAGCGGCTGCCAGCAATGTTAGGATTAGGTCGAAGTTTGGTCTGAAAATAAGGCTTTTGGGCCGAATTTTTGGACAGATTTTAGTGTAACAAGTGGGCTGAAACGTAGGCCTGAACTATGGGCCTTTTCCTTCTACTTTTAAATTATTTTTGGCTTCTAACTTGATAACTAATACAATATATGGTAAGACAAAAATATTAATATTACGACTTTACGCTTATATAAAATAAAGATACAAGAATATCAACTTATAATTAATTCAATAAAATATGAAACTTGAAATAAAATGACGACAATCGATTATTTAAGGAAAAGAGGTATAAAAAGTGATAATATAACAAAACATACAATTTTAGTAGTAACTATAGAATTGTAACATAACGATAATAAAAGTAATGATAAATAGTCGTTGTAGTAAGAATAGTTGTGAAAAGATAATTGTATACGTTAGTAATTTAGAAGCTTGAAAATGATGAATTAGAAGAACGGAGGGTCAAAATTGGGTGTCAACACAGTGCATGTCTAGAAAAGCAGTTGAGTAGGAGCAGATAGGTTCGAGTAGAAAGAAAAGACAATTAAATGAATAATAAACTTATATATACAAGCCAGCTATTGCACTAACCATATTGGTATTGAGTGTGATTGTGTGTATAAAGTTAAACATGAACTCGAGTTAACCTTTTTAAGAGGATGAGGGATTGAATGAATAACTATTGAAGTAGTAAATGAAGTCTGGGGTATTGTGAGTAATAATGTCCTTATAATAGTAACGAATTATTTCCACATGTGATTGAATTCTTATGTAGGGCTTGTAAAACCTTAAAGGTAAGCTATTGATACTCACAGGTCGCACGAACTATTTGTCGTATAAATTGTGTGTTTAGTTGATGTTGTGTTGGCTTGGGTCTTGTCCACCATGTGCGAAGTGGGAGATGTAAGTTTTGGGTTGTGGGTCGCCCATGTGGACCGACCCGACCCAATTTGACCCGATCCAACCCAAGATTTTTTTTCTGAATAAAAAAAAGAAGAGGATAAATACTAATTTAAAAAGGGGTGGAAACAGTTACATAACTGTTCCAACGTTAATATATTCTCATTTTTAAATTAAGTTGTTTCTTTTACGCTTCAGAAGAGTGAAGAAAAAGAGAACAGAGAAAATAAGACTGAAAAATAAGAAAATACTTTCTTTCTTCAGAAGAAAATCAGCAAACAAAATTGACATTTAATTTGTGAAACGTAGTCTTTGTTTCCTACTGATTCAAAGTGTGACTGTGGAGCAATTCATTTTTGGTAGCAAATCAAGGACATCCGCTGCAAGTATAAGGTACACAACTCGTTGGTTTTGCTCAATATATATTACACTCAAGAATAACAAATTTTGCACTCTTCTATTGTTTTCTGTAGTACCATAGAAATTGATGCTATCAGAAGTTTGATGCTAGTAAGTACTACTCCCGCAAATAGATGTCCACTTTTACTTATCCTGTTTAGAAAATTAAGAGATAATTTATTAATAAATTTCTAATATATCCTTATTATTAATTATAGTTATTTTACAAAGCTTTGAATTTATTATATTTAAAGACTAATAAAGTAAAATTATTATTTTGTGTTTTTCTCCTAACTGGTGTGCAAGTCAAAACTAGCTAGACAAGTAAAAATGGATGGAGGCAGTAACAACGTGTTGTCAGTGGTTATTGTTGTTAAGGAACCATTCTTGTAAAAGAATTAAGGAAGCAAAAATACAATATAGTTATTATTATCGACAAAATGCTAAAATAAAGTAAAGTTGTATAAAAGTTTGAGAAAATATATTGATTTTTATGCTGGCAAGAAAAAAAAGAAAGGAGAAGGCAAATAAACCCCTCAACTTGACGATGTAGAACTTATATACCTCTCGTTAAAAAAAGGGCGTTGTAGACATTAAAAATTTGTGGGACTCTACAAGGTGTGTTAAATTACAATTAGGAGTCTTGGAGGTTACTCAACTCTAAACCCTAGTTCATGCCTATATAAATAGTACTAAATTCCCTTAAAAGACATCTCGAAAATTTCATAAAGAGATCGAAATCTCAAATATCTCAAATATTCCAAAAACTTATGAAATATTCATAAAGAGATCAAATCTAAATCATCTTAATTCGAGAAATACGCCACTAATGGCCCTCAAATTATGAATATCAAGTCCAAATCATACTATTTTGAGAAATACGCCACTAATGACTCTCAAATTATGTAGATCAAGTCCAAATCATCCTAAGTCGAGAAATATGCCACAAACGGCGAGAAGAATCAATGGAGGAACAGAATTGTACTCACAATCTTGATCAATAAAATTATGTTTCTTCATATTTTATTTGTGATTATAATTTATTTTATGTCACTTTAAAATTTGTTGCAAACAGACGCATTTATATTATTGTCATTACACAAATGGAGAACACTTACCCTTCTTGGATGATTAAAGTAAAAAAAAAAATCATTTATGTACGAGTAGGTTATATCTACGTACGTCATTTTTATAACTAGTCTCTGGGAACATGCATTGCACGTTTGTCCAATGTCAACATATATAATTTTTAAAATAATACAAATAATATTAATAAACATGTAAATAATGACTAATTAAAATTTTAAAAGTAAAGTATAATAATTTGTAGCTATATATAATAATTTGAATTAATTTGACCTTTTTCTTGTGTGTTTTTTATGATATATGTTTCTTCATCTTTTGATATTTTAACAACAAATAGTTCGAATATGAACATGAGCAACATGATCAGTTAATTATGTTTGCAAATGCTTCGAGTCTTAAAGTTTGTATCTTGTCTTAAGAAATTGTAGCATTCTCCTTTTATAAAGTCTCATACTCTAGTATATTATTGTCAATTTCATGGCACAACACGTGTAAAAAAATATATTATTGTGATAGAGATAATTAATTAATGATTAGTGATATCAGAAAATTTAATATATATCATAGTTGTACATACATGCATCCTTTGTTTAATTCAAGATTATTATATTATATATATAAATCATAGTTGTACATATTACATGCATCCTTTGTTTAATTCAAGATTATAAATTATGATACATGTGAATTTGACAAAATAATTTTAGTAAACCTTTTTAAATATAATCATAATGTATAAAATATAACAAAATCTATCACCATGTGTAAATATCCCCAAAAAAAGGAAAAAGTTCAAAAGACTAATAATCATGTATGTATCTAAAGTTTATATCTTTTATACTTTTCATAAATCTTAATCTTAGACATATGTTACATTTTTCTACATATTATATTATATTTTTGTAAAATAATAATTGTCAGATGTTGTGATTGAAAAGTGAAGAATACACAACTGCAAATTTAAATCTGAAATGTAGAGAAACAAATAAGAATTAGTTAGCGAAAAAATTTAAAAAATTGGCAAATAATAGTTGTCAGAAAATGAGTACCTGATGTTGTGATTGAGAAGTGAAGAATACACAACTGCAAATTTAAATCTGAAATGTAGAGAAACAAATAAGGATTAGTTAGCGAAAAAAAATCAAAAAATTGGCAATATATATATGAATCAGATTTCTCTAAGGAAAAAAAATGACAACAAAATTCTCTCTTCCAACATTAATCCAAAAAAATCATGGTTTTTTCTCTCCTTTCTTTCCTATCAAAATGATCTGTATATATTTGATTATATAGATGATTATGGTCTTTTATTATGGCTTTAATTCAATGTTAACTCTTCACATTCTTTATATTTATGTTAACTCTTCACATTCATTATATTTTAATAGCAATGATTGAGAGTTTTAATAGATGAATGCAATCTTTTATTATGTTTTTAATGAAAAACTAACTTTTCAGATTTCTCAAGCATTTTACTATTTCATTAAAAAAAAATAGATTTCTAGCATCTCATAATATTTAATATATAATAACTAATAATATATGATTTTTTTTAAAAAAGTATTTAGTATAGGGGTAAAATGATATTTCAACTTTACACTTTGGAGCTTTCCACTAAAAAGGTATTTAGTATAGGGGTAAAATAGTTTTTCAACTTTACACTTTGAAGCTTCCCACTTTTAGTAATATATGATATAGCCGGGATATATATGAGTTAGCTAATATTTTAATGCGTGTAGATCGACACTAAATCACAAAATTTAGAGATATATTTGCACATTCTCCCTTCTTCTTCTTTTTGTTGCAAGCATAAAAAAAAACTTCTTTTTGGCTCCATGCAAAAGTTTACATGACTTAGGTGAACTCTCTTTTGACTCATACGTGTTTTAGTGCAATTTCGAAGGGATCCACAGTTTGAACACAATTGTTGCCACAACAATTTTATCGTTTTTTGTCATGCAATTTAGCATTACCAATAGCCGACGGAATGATGACGCTACATCATTTTTCCATCCTTATTCACATTAAAAAATCACTCTATCAACTTTGTTCACACCAGAATTCATTAGTAGGAAATTATGTTATGGAACAAGTGTATCTGACACACAGAAATAACAAACATAAGATTTTTATACTTAAAATGGGTAGTATAGCAATTACAATCATCACATTATATTGGAAATAGGAATCTCTAAAGTGCAAAGTTGAATTACTATTTTGCCCTATACTAAATAAAATATCAAATAGTAAATTAAAATTAACTCACGGCTAAATAAAGACAACTTTTTACAAGACTTTTAATATTCTTTGCAAAGATTTAACACAGAGCTTTTATGCGATAATGGAGTATAAGGACAGCTTATGAGGAGATTCCTGTTCAGATTCTAGATGGCCAGATTCGCAAGTTGAGGACCAAGGAAGTAGCATCAGTCAAAGTTATGTGGAGAAATCAATTTGTTGAGGAAGCTACTTGGGAAGCTTAGGAGGACATGAAGAAGCGGTACACACATCTCTTCGAGTCTGGAGAAATTCCAAATTAAGGTACTAATCCTTTTCTTGGCATTTGTGTTAAGTTGGCATGTTTTTTTTTACATTTTGTTTGTTGGGTGTTTGAGCTGGATGTTAGATGTTACACCCTTCGCCTACTAAGAGTAATTTACTTCGAGGATGAATTTTTCCTAGGGGGAGATATTGTAACACCCCGCTATTTGAAGAAGCTAGAATTAGAAAGAACCATTTTTTGAAAGAATGAAAATCTGAAATTTGGCAAGTTATGTTAAGTATGAGTTTTGGGTCAACTTTAAATGACCATAACTCTTAGTACATAATGAGTTAGGTGGGCTACAATGTATCAAATGAAAGCTCTTGGAATCCTCTTTCCAACGCCACCAAGTTTGCTAAATTTCAAGCTCTTTTGAGGGAGATATGCCCGTTTGAAGTCGGACTGTTCATTTAAGGAAAGTCACCCGGATTTAAGAGGGGTGTTTTGGTCTTTTCCTTACCCTATCAGATTTAATTCATTTTTAGTTATTAATGAGGGGTCTAAATTTATTTGGTTCAATTTACACATTTACAATTCACGCTAGGGTTTTTAGAAAAGAGTTCAAGAAGAGAAAAGGGGAGAAAAGAGGAGAAAGGTCAAGATTCGTCGATTTCTTGAAGAATTGGTTGCGGATTTCACCAAGGTTCGATCCCTAAAGAGGTATGTGAGTTCACATAGCGTTGGATTCGTTCACCCATGCGCCAATCATGTTAGTTTCAGCATAATTTCATCCTAAAAAGTTGAAGGTTTAATGTTCTTGATTTGTGTTCTTGAATTTGTTTTTGTTCATGAATTAGGATGGGATTGATGAATTTCTTGAGATAATCGTATCGATTTGTAGAGTTGGTTTTGAGTAGATTCTTTTGTACATGTTTTGGGTATCTGAATCTAAAGAGAATTTGAGAAAAAGAATCAAATTTAATCGAATTAAGATCAGAAAATGAGTTGAAAAATTCATCAGGAACACCTGGGGAGGGTCTGGCGCGGTGTGCCCCAGATGCGCCAGAGAGGTTGGGGCGGCACGCCAGCAGTGCGCCAGAATTGATCCCTAGAACTTTGGAGCGGCACCCCGCACCAGCAATGCACCCGAGACGTCTGCCTCCACCCGTTTTTACGTCGTTTAGCCCGTCTGAGTCCTTCTAAAGTTTACTAACACTTCGTATCGATTCTAACTACTCTAAATGACTTCTAAACATCTAGAAATCATCCGTAAACATGAATCATAACCTTGAATCCATAAATTCAAATTCAAGAAAAGTTAAGAATCAAGTCTAGAGAGTTCTTAGAGTGTTTTCAAAAGTCTTTTACAAATGTTTTAAACTTGTTTTAAAGACTTGAGCATTGACTTGAGTAAGAGTAAGAGTGAAGTTCATTTCTTCAAAAGATTATATGGGAACTAAGTATTCCCAAGAGTAAAATGTTTTCACATTTAAACAAGAGAGGAAACACCGATTTCCAGAGAGCTTTTGAGCTAGTTTTTGAGTAATAATCTCAAACCACAGAAAGTGTTATGTTTTTAAACATATGAGCTAGTTACATTTTGGGAGTAGTATTGAGCACCGATTTGGGGACGAGTTTGAGTTCAGATAATTCAAAGTCTCCATAAATCGTGTAGCCAACATGGGTAGAAAAGGGTCTACTTTTTAGATGATTCCTTAATGCTTTTTGCATAGACTAGTGGATCCACTTAGTGAGTTAGGTTCTATACCCCCGGCAAGGTATAGGACGGCCCTGACAGCATGAGGCAAAACGCTGTATCATCACATAGCTCATCATGATGGTTTTCAGTTAGAGAAACTCCCACAGAGATATTTTGTATTCTTATATACATAGAGTTACTTGTATTGTCATATACAAACTGAGTTATTGTGTGTTTTTCAATACACTGAGTTGTTATTTACATGCTTTAAAGCTTTTCTTTATATTACATCCTTACTACTGTTTTATATTGAAATGAGTTGAGTTGAGACAAGGTAAGTTTCTTCAGTTCTATTTCTAGCTTATGTCTTGTTTTAGTATTTCCCTCACATGCTCGTACATTCCATGTACTAATGCCATTTGGCCTGCATCTTTTATGATGCAGATACAGGTAACCAGGATCAGCATCCAGCACTTCGTTGATCCAGCTGAGCATCTCAGAGTCTTTTGGTGAGCCTCCTTGCTTCCTAGAGGATCCCTTTTATTTCTTGTTTATTTCAGTTGTTAGGATGATCGGGGGTCTTGTCCTGACACCTTTCTTAGTATTTAGAGGCTTCATAGACATATAGCTATAGTTCTTTAGTCTTGCATTTAAGTTGTTTTGTTATAAGACTTGAGTTGCCACTTTGGCTAAGTTGAATCTTATTTCTAAACATTCTTTGTTTATCTATTCAGACAATTTATTAAGATTGTATTTAAGTACATTGTCTGAAGAGTAAGTCTTCCGCTGAGAGTCTAGCCTGGCCAAGGGTTTTCTTGGGGCCATCAATGGTTCTCGAGTGCCAGTCCCGCCCAGGGTTTAGGCTCGGGGGCATGACATGAACTAGCCGACTCATGATCTCGAGTTGGCAATAATAGTTTTTTCTCTCTCAAGATATGGCGTCACTATCTCTATAGCATTCATGTGGAATTTTTCACGAACCACAAGAGTCTCCAGTCAGAAGGAGCTTAATCTCATCGATTTCAAAGGTAATTGAGATTAGCACTTGCATCTCATAAAGTTTTCTTACAATAACATTTATCACTCCAGTATCCAGATGGCTCATAATGAGGCTCTTTTTGGGAAAAGATTTAGAACTCTTATTGGCTAGTTTTAGGTTGGTGAAGTTGAGTTGATAGGGTTATAATTTGTTCATCAAGCCATGGAGAAGGTGAAGAGTATTCAAGAAAGGTTGAAAACAATGAAAAGTCGTTAGAAATCCTATACAAATGTTAGAAGGAAATATTTGGAGTTTGAGGTTAATGATTGGGTCTATTTGAAGGTTTCATTCATGAATAATATTATGAGGTTTGGTAAGAAAGGGAAGCTCAGTCCCTCCTATATTGGTCCTTACAGGATATCAATTAGGATTGGTAATGTAGCTTATGCAGTGGTGTTACCACCAGAGTTAGCGGTTGTCCATTCGGTATTCTACATCTCCATGATAAAGAAAGCTTGAGAGATACTTCTCTTGTTGTGCCTACAAAAAGTATTAGTGTGAAAGATAGTCTATCCTATGAGGAAGTTCCAATCCTGATCCTTGATCGTCAGATTCGCAAGATGAGAACCAAAGAGGTGGCATCAATCAAAGTGTTGTGAAGGAATTAGTTTGTTGAAGATGCTATATGGGAAGCCAAATAGGATATGAAAAATAGATACCCTCCTTTCTTTTCCTCCAATTCATTTCTAGTCCAAGGTATTAACTCCTCCTAAAGTACTCATTAAATTCAGCCCCTCCTTCAATATTTTGAGTTCATGAGTTTTTATGTGTATTTTGAACTAATTTGGGGTGTTAAACATTTCCCTACCCCTTCCATGCTCAGTTTAGTTATCATTCGAGGATGAATGATTCCAAGGAGGAGATATTGTAACATCCTAAAAATTTCTAAGCTAAGGCCTGAACCATTCTTTATTTGCGTGTAAGGTCGTATTCGGTGATTCTTAAATTGTTCTTAGGTGTTAAGTTCAATTATTTAGTGTGGGAATAGATTTGGATATGAATTAAGGTCACAAGAATCCCCTAGCACCAAGTGTAACACCTTGGAATTTGGAAAAGGTAAGGAAGGTTAAAGGGCAGGTCCATGAACCTAAAACAAACCATGAACCCTCCACGGTTTCCTAAACGGTCCGTGGAAGGGATCACAACCCATTTAGGGGAAGTGGCTTAGCCGTTTTTAGGCAGCCAAGAAATTGAGCCTACCTGTATGATTCCCTTCATGGACCATCAAGCCCTAAACGGTCCATGAAGGCATCCATATAAGTCGCCCATCAGTTGTTTAAGTCAGGGTTATTTTGGTCATATCCTATGTTGTTAATACCTAGCTATGTCATTTTAACCCATATTCTAAGCCTAAATAACAATATTTTTACACCTAGTTAAGGGTTTAGAAAGTGTTAATCAGTTTTTTACGTTTATTAACACTTCAAGCCTTTATAGCAAGGTTCCAAGAGGAGAAAAAGCTAGGGCTTCGAGCGTCCTTCGAGCTTCGTCGATTTCGCTAAGAACTTTGTTCTTATGGGTTTGTAAGGCTATCATAGTGATGGACTGAGTTCGTCCTCGTTTCCTACATATGCTTTCTATCTGTAAGAGATGATCTAGGGTTACATCCTTAGTTTTGATAATTCTTGAGATGAGTTGTTGTTGAATTATGAGTTTCTATTCCTAAATTATTGAGTTTTTATATGCTATGCATTGAGCTTCTTGAGATGATTGTTCATGACTATTATTCAGCATGAACCCTAGTATTTGATTCTTCACGGAGTTATTATTGAGAATCTTTTTAACCAAATAATTGTCTTAAATTGATTTTCTGAGAAAGTAAAGAAGAGTTTTGAGTAGAGTTTACCGAGATTTTTTTGCGTCAAGTTTAAGAGAACTATTGATTCCCAGATGTATTACATTTACATTGATAAAGAGAACTTTTTTTTCCATAAAGAGATTTCAGAGATACTTCAAAGAATTTACCTCTTTTAAGATGATAATTTGAGCAAATACCTTTAATTGAGAAAAAGAATGTTTTATACATTTGAGCATGAGTGTGTATATTTATTGGGAGTATTATTGAGCATCAATATGAGGATGAGTTTAGACAACTCAAAATCCTCATAAACCATGTAGCCAACATGGGTAAATTATCGTACTTTTTAGATGACTCCTTATTGCTTTCAAGTAGAGCTTTAGTGGATTCACTTAGTTGAGGTGTCCTATATCCCTGCAAGGTATATGATAGTTCTGGAAGCTTGGGCGAGCTGAGTATCATCATATTGCTCATTGTGATGGTTTTCGGTTAGAGAATCTCTCATATATATCAAAGAGTATTTTATTATATTTACTTATACATCCTTGAGTTAGCCTCTTTTACTTGTAAAGATTTAAACATTCTATCTTTTATTTATGCTTTGAGTTGAGTTGAAATGAGTTGAGGTGAGTAGTTCTTTAGCCTTATGAGTTCAGTTATTTATGCCTTCACCTTTATTACACACTCATACATTCAATGTACTGATGTCATTTGACTTGTATCTTTTTATGATGCAGATACAGGTGTTCAGGATCATCAACAGGTGCTTCGTTGAGATTACTTTGCACTTCAGTTAGCTTTTGGTGATCCTCCTTGCATTCCAGAGGACACCACTTTTCTCTTTATTTTATTCATTATAGGGGGTCGTAGGTCTTGTACTGACATCCATGTTGAACTATAGAGTCTTCATATATAGATAGAGTTGAGGAGTCTCACAATATTTACTTTTTCTTGAGATATTTTGCAAACTGTCATACCTATATTATTGAGTATTTTACAGACAATTTGAGCTGAGTATTTACTTTGAGTTTGAATGTTCTAAATTTTGTTTCTAAGCCTATTCTCACTTGAGTAAGTCTTCTGCTAAGTAGCTAGCCAAACAAAGGGTTCTCTTGAGGACCAAAAATGGTTCTCGAGTAACGGCCACGTCCAGGGTGTAGGCTCGGGACAAGACACATAGTTGAGTTGAAAACTTCCTTACCGATTAAGTTTTGATATAAGATTCTACATAGGTCAACTTCAAATAATTATATCTCTCAGCACATAATGAATTAAGTCGCCCATGACCTATCAAATTAAAGGTCACACCACCAAGTTTGCCTCATATTGAGTTTAAAGTAAAAGGTTACGATCATTTACTAGAGACTACCACAACAGAGTTTTCTGAGTCAGTGACCTACAAATCCCTTCTATGGGTCATAGACTGAACTACAATCCGTATTGTCAACTGGTCAAAAAACATCAGAGAGCCAAATTTTGAGGTCCAATTCCTACTAACCCATCTACAGGTCGTAGAAACTTCTATGAGCCGTAGTTTGGACTCATGGAATGAACTTCTAAGCCTTAAAATTCAATATGAATTCTACGGGTTGGATCTACGGTCTGTAGAAACTTCTAAGGGTCATAGTGTGGACCCGTATAACGAAATTCTAAGCCTTAAAATTCAATTTGAATTCCATGGATGGGATCTACGGTCTGTAGAGTAAACTATGAACCGTAGATGGCATCGTGGAAGGTTTTTGTCAGCTTTTTAAAGAAGGGTAGTTCAGTTTTATCCCACCCCTTCTAAGCCTAAACACCAATGTTTTTACACATAATAAGGTTGTAAATAGTAATAATCAACCCTATAACTCTCACTAACACTTCGAAGTCTTAGAGCTAGGATCCAAGAGGAGAAAGCTAGGGTTTTCAAGTGTTCTTCCAGTTTCTTCAAGAACTTTCTTCTTCCAGGTATGTAAGGCTAATCATAGTAATGGACTAAGTTCTTTCTCACGTCCTTCATCTAAATTCAGTCAGTAAAAGTTTAATCTAGGGTTATACCCTTAGTTTTGAGAATTCCTAAGATGAGTTCTATTATTGATTTTGAGTTCTACATTCTTGATTATGAGTTGCTATATATTATGCATTGAGATCTTTGAGTTGTAGTTCATGTTTATATTCCCACATGAACCCTTTTTTGATCAAACATTTTTCCTTAGATTGATTTTTGAAAAGTTAAAAGTGAGTTCAAGAGTAAAGTTTAAAGTATAATTTTTTAGTAGAGTTTAAGGAAACTAAATGATTCCCAAATGTATCATTTTGACATGGAGAAAGAGAGCACTAATTTCAGAAAAACTATAAGAGTTTTCTAGACAAAGCTATTACAGAGCAGATACTTCTTCAAGAGGCCCTTTGAGAACTTATCTCAACCCAAAGAGAGTATTTTTACTTGAGCATCGAGTTATATATTTTGGAAGTAGTATTTAGCACCAATATATGGAAGAGTTCAAACAACTCACATTCCCATAAACAACGTAGCAGTGTGGGTTAGGATTGCACCGATTTTTGGGCAACTCCTCATTGGCTTTGAGCAAACCTTTATAGTGGATCTACGAGTTGAGTTTGTTCTATAACCCGACAAGGTATAGGAAAGTTCAGGAAGTGTGGGAGAGATGTTGTATCATCATGAGGCTCATAGTGATGGTTTTTGATTAGAGAAACTTCCTAGTAAAGTAAAGAGTACTTTTATTTTATATCTATTATACTTTTACTTACACTTCAGCGAGTTATCATATGTTTACTTGTGAAGTTTTAAATGATATTATCTCTATTTATTCTTTGCATTTAGTTGAGTATTATTTCAGTCTCTTCAATTAAGTTATTTTTCTTCGGCTATACTATATACTCATACATTCAATGCACTGATGTTATTATGATGCAGATACAGGTGTTCAGGATCGTCAATAGGGTGTTGGCTCAGGGCATGATTGAACTTGTGGTTTATGTAAAGAGGTGATACAGGCAAAGACACACATTTGGTTTACACCAAGGAGCACGAGGAAGATGAAGAAAGTGGAGGCTCTTCATATCATATTACGACCTAGAGTGAGCACAATGCCTCATCTCATTGAAGATTGATGAAGAGTTGGGGGACATTTCCTAGTGTTATCATATGTATGTATATATATATATATATATATATATATATATATATATATATATATATATCAATAACAATTATCCTCAAGAAGAAGAAGATGGTGGAGATACTCCACTAGAACTTCAAGGAGTGAAGACCACAATATATCCCTTAAATGTAGTTAACCTTGGCCCTGTTGAAGACCTAAGGCCAAATTATCTGAGTACCTTTCTAGAAGTTGATGAAGAAATTGCTTTTATGGATATACTCAGAGAATATAGGGATGTCTTTTCTTGGAGTTATAAAGAAATGTCTGGCTTGAATCCTAAAGTAGCAGTCATCAGTCAGTAAAGAATGGTGCTCGTCCGGTTAAGCAGGTTCAAAGACATTTTAAGCAAGACTTGGTTCCATTAATTCAGAATGAAGTTAACAAACTCATTGAAGCATGCTTAATCCATGAAGTCAAATTCTCTACATGGATTTCAAGTATTTTTTTTATGAGGAAGAAGAATGGCCAAATGGAAGGTTGTGTTGATTTTAGAGATCTCAACATGCATACCCTAATGATGAGTTTCCATTTCCTATTTCAAAGCTGATGATTGATGGTACCACTAGTTATAAGGCAATGTCATTAATGAATGGTTCATCTGGCTATAACCAAATCTGCATGGTACTAAAGGTTTAAAACCTCACTACATTTCACATGCCTGAAGGTATTTATTGCTACAAGGTGATGCCTTTCAGTTTGAAGAATGTTGGTGCCATATATCAAAGGGATATGCAAAATATATTTGATTACTTGCTCCATAAAAATATCGAATGCTATGTTGATGACTTAGTAGAAAAGTTGAGAACGAGGAACGACCATTTGAAAGAATTAAGAATGGTGTTTGAGTTGCTCAAAAGATATCAACTGAGGATGAATCCACTAAAATGTGACTTTGGAGTTACTTTTTGAAAGTTTCTTGGCTTCAATGTGTGACATCAAGAATTTGAGATTGATCAAGTCAAAGTTGATGCAATTTGAAGATGCACGATCTTTGAAACTCATGAGTTAAAAAGTCTTCAAGTAAAAGTAGCCTACTTGAGGAGGCTAATGTCGAATCTAGCTGGAAGATGCCAACCATTCAGCCATCTCATAAAGAATGGTGCTCCTTTTAAGTGGGACCAAACGTATAGACACACCTTTAAAAGTATCAAATAATATCTGGTGAAATCTCCAGTTCTAGAAGCCCTTATACCTGAAAAACCATCGATACTTTTTATCGCGGGGCAAGAGACGTTTGTAGGAGCCTTATTCTCAGGATAATGGCAAGGCAAAGAAAACTCTCTTTATTACTTGAGTATAATGATGACACCAAATGAGCTGAATTATTCACCAATCGAAAAGTTTTGTTTGGAGCTAGTCTTCTTAATTTAAAAGATGAAACATTATTCTCAAGTTCACATTGTTAGCCTTTTTTAAAGAGAAAATCAACAAGTTTGACATGTCGAAACCAGTCCTAAGTGAGTGACTAGCAAAATGGTACCTACAGTTCCAACAGTTTGAGATTGTGTACATCCCTCAAAAAGCTAGAAAGGGGACAATATTTGCACACTTCTTTGCAGACCACCCAATACTAGATGATTAGGAGTTAACCGATGAGATTTCTGATGAAGATACATTGTTTATTGAAATTTAACCTCTTTGGAAGATTTACATTGATGGGGCAGCACATTGTGATGGAGCTGGTGCTGGCGTGGTCTTTTTCACTTCACAAGGAGAAGTTCTACCATTCTCTTTTACTTTAAAATAATGTTGCTCCAACAATGTCGATGAATATCCAACGCTAACACCTGGACTCAAACTTGATGTCGATATGAAGCAATTACGACTACAAGTATTTGGTGACACTCAGTTGGTGATCAATCAACTCTTTGGAAGCTATGAGGTCAAGAATCTTGAACTACACCCCTATAATGGTTATGCTCAAAAGTTGATAGGGTGACTTGGAGAAGTGACCCTCCAACATGTACTAAGGAAGGAAAATAAGAAAATTGATACCCAGCTGCTCTAGCTTCAACTCTAACTCTTCTTGATCAGATGCAAGTTACTATCCGCCAAATATAGGTAGTACTACTATAAAATAAGGATGAATATACAAAAAATGAGCTTGAGCATCTCGTTGTTATTTCTAAAGCCGCGAAGAATGATTGGAGACAAACTATTAATAACTATTAGTGTTATGAGATACTTCTAAAAAATCCATGGAGAAAGACCGACATTCGTTGTTGTGTACCTCACTTTCTTTACTACACTGATGCATTGTATAGAAGATCGGTTGAAGGAGTACTCGAGCGATGATTGGGAGAGGAAGAAGCAGTCCAAGCTATGCAAGAAGCACACTCAGGAGAATTTGTGAATCACATCAATCTGGACTGAATCTCCCCTTCCATATAAAAAATAATAGGGTATTATTAGCCAACAATGGAAAGATTTCTTAGATTACGCTCAAAGGTGAAAGGCTTGATAATGTCATGCAAATTTCATATATTAGCCACCCGATGTATTACATCCAACTATCGCATCTTGGCTATTCCACGCTTGGGGATTGGATTTTTTTGGACCACTTCCAAAGTATCCCGGTGGACACTTGTACATAGGGGCTGCAACAAATTACTTCTCAAAATGGATCGAAGCTTCCGTTCAGAATGTTAACTTCATCTGAATGAACATCATCTACCGCTTTAAAATTTCTTGCTACATAATAATGGAAAATGGAAAGCCAATTGATAATAAGTTGATGAACAAGATTTGTGATCTCTTTGGTTTCAAGAAGCATAAGTATATTGTTGCCGTCAACGGTCTGACTGAAGCATTCAATAACACTTTGTGCAACTTATTAAATAAAGTCGTCTTTAAGTCTAAATGAGTCTGACATGAAAAAAGGGAAGAAACTTGTGGGCATATAGGATGACATACTGCACACTGATTAAAAAAAACCCATATTCAATTTCTTTTAGAGTTGAATCAAGGCTGACACTTGAGCATCAAATACCTTCCTTAGACTTACTATTCAAGAAGGACTCACTGAAAAAGAAAACGCTCGACTACATCTTGCTAAAAAAATTTGATGGAAAGAGTTTTGAATCTCAATAAAATCTTGAGTTTTATGAAGCTTGTCTATCTCGTGCTTTTAATAAGAAGGTTCACTTGAGGTGCTTCCAAGTTGGAGATCAAGTCCCTGCAATAGTAAGCCCCAATATCACTTAACATAAGTCTAGGGAAAAATTCACTTTAAAGTGGGATGGACCATATGTCATACAAGAAGCATATTGAAATGGTACTTACAAGCTTGTTGATGTAGATGACATGAGGATCAGTCCTATTAATGGAAAATTCCCGAAGAGTTACTACCCTTGAAGAAAGATGATGCTCCTTAAGGTATGAGCATAAAATGCATGTTACTCATGCCCTAAAAAAGTATAAACTATTCACGGAACACTAAGAAAATGTTTGCTATATTGAAAATGTCACGCCCCGAGCCTACACCCTGGATGTAACAGGCACTCGAGAACTATTGCTGGTCCCCAAGCAAACCCTTGACCTGGCTCAATACTCAAAGGAAGACTTACTCAGCAATACATGAACTTAAAAGTAAAGGTTTCTCAAAATACTCAAAATAATTAACTCAGAATATTTAAAAAAACATCTATCTGGCCAAAAGAGGCAACTCAAGTCTTGAACATTAACAATTGAAAATGAAACAAACTTCTCAAAACACTACTGTCTTAGAAGCCTCTAATAACTATGAGGGAAGTCGGGACAAGACCCAAGAACTCCTAACAACACATAAAATAGATATGGAACCCTCCGAAGCAACTCTGGAACTACAAGTGATATCAACGGAGCGTCTGTTGATGACCCTGATTACCTGTATCAGCATCATGAAAGATGCATGCCAAATGGTGTCAGTACATGAGATGTACGAGCATGCAAGGGGAACTCCAAAGCACATACATAAGCTTGAACTTGATAAAAAGTAAGAACATACTCACCTCATGTCGACTCAACTCAACTCAACTCAACTCAAGGATACTCAAAGATACTCAAACTCAGAAATACTCAACTCAATTCAATATAAAAGCAACAATAGAGATGCATTATAAAGAAAGCTTTTAAAATAATAGATAATAACTCAATGTATTTAAAAATACAATAATAACTCTTTTACTCTTATTTGGGAGATTCTCTAACCGACAACCATCACTATGAGCTATGTGATGATACAACGTCTCGCCCACGCTGCCAGAACTATCCTATACCTTGCCGGAGTATAAGACATCCTCAACTAAGTGGATCCACTAAGCTATGATTAAAAGCAATAAGAAATCATCTAAAAAGTATGACCCTTTACCCAAGTTGGCATACATGGTTTATGAAGACTTTGAGTTGTCTGAACTCGTCCCCATTCGGTGCTCAATACTACTCGAATAATATAACTCATGCTCATTTGTTTAAAAACATTTCATCATCCTCAAATTTTGAGATTATTACTTAAAAGGTTCTGTTAAAAGAGATGGTGCTCAAAAACTCCTCATGAACTCATTTGGAAATCAAAGTTTCCTCTCATTTTAAATGTAAACATTTACTCTTGAGAATACTTAGTTCCCTTATATTCATTCTGAAAACATGAATTCAATTCTCGTCATCCTCATACTCAAGTACTCAAGTCTCAAAAAGAGTTTTAAAAGTTTTGTTAAAGAATTCTCAAAATGATTCAAAAGGTTCTCTCAAACTTGACTCTTAATCTTTTCTTGAATTTGAAATGTAAATTCAAGAGTTATGATTCATGATATATAGGATCTCTCGATGATTAATGAAGGTTTAAATAGTTAGGATTATGAAGAGAATGAAAGCTCGACTAAAAGGAACAAGTTCGGAATGATAAAGAAGAAGAAAAGTGGTCTGATGCTAGTGGCGCAAGGGTGGCGGCCCGCGCCAGGCCTCTTCTTACTGGGGGTGGTTTCTGGTGCACTGCTGGTGCCCCACGCCTGCCCTACTGGCGCATCGGAGGCGCGGTGCCCCAGCCTATTTCCAGAACATCTTGACGAGTGTTTTTTCTTGATTTTGGCCTTAATTCACCTAGAATCAATTGATTTCTTCCAGACTCTCTTAGATTTGCATAACCAACATAAGTAAACAAAATTCTACTCAAATATCCTCAAGAATAACCCTAAAACTCAAAACCCTCGCCTCAAGAACTCATCAAAACCCCATTTACAAAAATTGAAGAACGAAACCTCAAGAAATTCATCAAGAACCTCAATACATGGAATTTCATGGATGAAATTTAATCAAGAAACTCATGATTGGCGTGAGGGTGAACGAACCCATCACTATGAAAAATTACATAGCTCGTAAGGATCAAATTCTTAGAAAAATTCCTCGAAGATCGCACGAATCTTGAACGCTTGAAGCTTTTCTCCCTTTTCTCCTCTTTGAACTTTTCCCTAACTTTCCAAATGCTTTTATACTTTAGCATAAACTAATTTTAATCAGCTTTGACCCCTAATTTGGGTGGAAAAATATGTAGGCCTAGTGGGGTAAGAAAAAGACCAAAATACCCCTCCTTAATTCGAATGTGTTTCCTTAATTAGATAGGCTGAACTCAAATGAGCATAACTCCCTTATCTGAACTTGTAATTTAGCAAACTTGGCCACGTTGGAAAGAGGACTCAACGACCTTCGATTTGATATCTCATGGGCCACCTAACTTATCTTGTGCAGAAAGTTATGGTCGTTTGAAGTTGACCCAAAACTCACAATTTAGGAATAACTTGCACTACTCTGAAATTGGCTATTTCCAATTTAGTTCTTTCTAAAATTAGCTCTCTCTAAGACCGAGGTGTTACAGAAAACCTCAGAAGAGACGCCCTAGGAAAATTTAGGACTTGATCCTCTTTATCAAGGTATGTAGTCACTTAGAGTTACATTCTAAGTTCAGTTGGATGAGTGTCGAAAACACATGTTCCCACTTGATCTGTCACATGATTTTAGGCTATGAGTTCTATTTCATCAAACTTCAGACTTGCACCAAATGGTGGTGACTCGATAGGGGCAAACCCCAATGAAATATGAGCTTCTTCAATAAAAGTTGAAGTTTTCAAATTCTTCAAATTTGCAAGATGGATTCTCAAATCAATAAAGTTTTCAAGTTGAAGTCTTCAAATTCTTCGACTCTACAAGATGGAGTCTCAAATCAATCAAGTTTGCAAGTTTAAGTGTTCAAATTCTACAAATTATGTAAGAAGAAATCTCAAATCAATGAAGTTTGCAAGCTGAAGTCTTAATATTATTCAAGCTCCTAAGTTAGGGTCTCAAATCAACCAAGTATTCAAGTTGAATTCTTCAAAATTCTCCGAATTTGTGGGTTGAAGTCTCAAATTGACCAAGTCCATAAGTTGAAATAATCAAATCTTTTAAGCATATAGGTTAAAATTTCCATATTCTCCAAGCTCGTAAGTTAGAGTCTTAAATTTACTGAAAGTCTGCAAGTTGAATTCTTTAAATTACTCAAGTTTGTAAGTGGGATTCTCAAACTTAGACAAATACTCAAGTTGAAGTCTCCGAATTTACCCAAGTACGCAAGTTGAAGTCTCAAATTTTCCCATGTCGTAAGTTGAGGTCTTCAAATTCTCTAAGTCTTCAATTTGAAGTTTTGAATCCATCATGGCTGCAAGTTGAATTCTTCAAAGTCATAAGTGTGCGAACTTCAACAAAATCTTCAAAGTTTGAAATTTCTTAGATCCACCATGTTTGCAAATCCAATTCTTTAGAAGTCATTGATTCTAGAAATTGAAGTCTTGAAGCCTTGAACTTCAAATTACCTTTCTTAGGGAAGAGATGGGTATCCATCCTTGTGTGCCGTAAGAATGCCATAGAATTACCTTTCTGAAGGCGAGGAAGAGTATCCATCTAATTGAATAGGAAGAATACAATAAAATTTCCTTTCTTAGGGTGGGGATGAGTATCCATCCCTTTGCACCGTAAGAATACCATAAAATTTCCTTTATTAGGACAGAGATGAGTATCCATCCCTTGGTGCCGTAAGAATTCCATAAAATTACCTTTCTTAGGGTGAGAATGAGTCTCCATCTCTTTGTATTGTAAGAAAATCATAAAATTACCTTTCCTGGGACGAGGATGAGTATCTATCCCTTTAAACTATATGAATACCTTCAAATCACCTTTATTAGAGAGGGAATGAGTATCCATTCCTTTGCACCGTAAGAATATGATAAACTTATCTTTCTTAATGCGGGAATATGTATTCATTCATTTGCGTCATAAGAATATCATAAAATTATCTTTCTTAGGGTGGGATGAGTATTCATCCCTTTGGAGCCGTAAGAATACCTTCTTCATGGACTGTCCTTTGAAGCCTGCATAAAAAAGAGGGGAAAGCCAACAAAAAGAAAATACAGAAAGAAGAAAAAAAATTCGTCGTCGTTGTTGCTTTAATTATCTCTCAAAGCTACAGTTGAAGACCTCACAAAATTGTGCTACAATAATGAGAAACATTGTCCATTTATAGATTTCAAAAGGCATCTACAAAATAGTCTCGTACATGGACTTGGATAGAAATGAATAATTTTGGTTTTAAAATACAATTTGTCTCCTACACAAGCTTGGTCAGCTGAGGTGGTGTATAATTCTTCTCTGTTATACATTAGAATCCTAGAAAAATTGATATAAGGAAAAGAAAAAATAAAGGGAAAAATTGTGTGAATTTTGGATTTTAAAAAAAAAAGAAAAAAAATATATTCAAGGTAACGAACAAAATTTCCCTATCATGTGCAAACTGGGAAATGTACAGAGTAATATATGTTAAAGGAATTAAGTCATTCCTAATCACTTTAAATGTAATATGGACCTATCCATCTTTGTTTTCCATTTTATAATAGTATCAAGTGAATAGTTAAAGAAAATCTTGATGTATTCTTTACATTGATCTGTGAGGATTATTGTGCATAAAATTATTGTGATTAAAGCATTAAGTTAATACTTCTAAGTCTAATCTTCAAAAGATTGAATATCTCAACAAGAATTGAAGTAGGGGGCATTTGTAACTATTTAAAATTTATTATATATAAATTCACAAAATGATTTGTATTATACTTAATTCAGTATATATTAGTCCAAAAAAATATTGTGCTTAATATAATGAAATTTAAGTATTTAAATCCAATAAATATGGATTTAATAAAAATTCAATTTTGTTGGACTAGCCTATTATTTTGGTCTACAAAAGATGAGCCCTCTTTACGAAAGCACAATCCGCCATATCACTTAAATCTGATTGGCCAAAGGGAAGTATGTTCTCATCATAACTCTTCTATTCTACAACTATAAATAGAGGTCCTCCTAATTCAGAAGTCACACCATAATTATAACAAGAAGTTAGAGAGAACTCGTGGATCAAATGCCACAGATTTCTCTACAAGCTACAAGTTTAGTAATTCAAGCACTCAAGCATTCAAGTCCAAGAAAAACTCACGATTAAGACCACAAAATTCAAGAACAAGCTCAAAAGCTCTTGAATTCGTATATAAGTCAAGATCAAGTTCATCAAGATTCGAGAACAAGATCAAAAACCATTGAATCCAAAGTACAAGTCAAGATTAAGTTCATGAATATTAAAGATCAAGCTTACATGGCCTTGAATTTATATTTGAAAAGACTAATCAGAGGAATCATAGAGATTGTATTACCCATATTTGAAATCATATAAATATGATTGTTGCGATTTTTTCAATCATGATTATTATTTTTTAACAATAATTTTATTGGCTATGCCAAAGTTAGGATAAAAAAACAACTCCTCCATAACTGCATTGTGACTTTATCCTCTTCATCGAGGTATACATGAGCTTAGAGTTACATTCTATATTTAGTTGCATGACTGTCAAAAATACATGTTCCCACTTAGTCTGTCACATGAAATATAATTCATCTTAGGTCCATGTTAATATGAATTAGTGAAATGAAGGATGATTAAGAAGTAAAGTAATGAGTACTCTTTCATCAAATTTAGACATGCACCAAATGGTGGTGACTTGAAGGGGGCAAACCACTATGAAATTTGAGCTTCTCTAATAGAAGTTGAAGATTTTAAATTCTTCATGTTTGTAAGATGGAGTCTCACATCAACGAAGCTTACAAGTTGAAGTCTTCAAATTCTTTGATTCTGCATGATGGTGTCTCAAATAAATCAAGTTTGCAAGTTGAATTTCTTCAAATTCTTCAAATTTTGTAAGATGCAATGTTGAGTAAGTCTTCCGCTGAGAGTTGAGCCAGTCCAAGGGTTTGCTTGGGGCCAGCAATGGTTCTCGAGTGCCAGTCGCGTCTAGGGTGTAAGCTCGAGGCATGACAGTTATTGCATATGATTTTATAACTATTGTATTGTGTTATGTTATGTCGTATTGTATTGTATCATTTTGATGAAGACAATGTATGAATGGTTGAATATTTTGAACCAATTAGTGATGAGTTTTAAATTCGTGCGGGCCTAGGCTCAAAACAGGTGTCACGATCCGAGCCTACACCCTGGACGTGGCTGGCACTCGAGAACTATTGTTGGTCCCCAAGCGAACTCTCATCCTGGCTGACTACAAGCGGAAGACTAACTCAAGCATATAAAAGCTTAAAAACATAATAAAATTCATGAAACTCAAATACAAAGCTTTAACTCAAATGATTTACTCTGAATATAAATAGAATATTCCACTAGCCAACAATAGGCAACTCAAGTCTTTAAAACATTTAACAAAATAAATGAAACAAACTTCTCAAACTCTATTGTCTATCTATGAAGCCTCTAAATGACAAAAATGGAAGTCGGAACAAGACCCAAGACATCCTGACCAAACTGAAAAGTAAATAAAATCCTCCGGAAGCAAGGAGGCTCACCATAGCTAACTCGAACTCCATGTGGTATCAACGAAGCTCTTGTTGATAACCCTGAATACCTATATCTGCATCATGAAACGATGCAGGCGAAATGGCTCAGTACATGGAATGTACGAGCATGTAAGGGGAATTCTAAAGCATAAACATAAGTTTGAACTTGATAAAAAGGAAACATACTTACCTCCTCTCAACTCACTCAACTCAACTCAACTCAAGAATAAGATACTCAACTCAAAGATTAGATACTCA
>JAJONR010007125.1:0-40581 GCA_029582245.1 Solanum etuberosum
AAAAGGCAAAAAAAAAAAAAAAAAAAACTTTTTTTACTTACATTTGTTGAGAATTTCTGCTTCATCATCGAGACTGAAGCCATTTTTCAGGAATTCAGCTTTGATTTCCTCTTCCATGGCGGTCGCAAGCCTAGGGTTAGGTTTTTTTTTTTGGGTCTGTTGGAGGAAGAGAACAATTTTAGCCGGAGAGGAAAATGGCGGGAAAACGTTCCCTCCACTTCTACCGTTTCTTGTAATTTATACTCACAAATTTCCTTTTTCCTGAAAAGGAAATCTATAATTTGTCCGTGCTTTGCTCGGTCATAAAGATAATTTTATAAATATAAATGTATATATGTAGTTTGTAAAATATTTCTCATTTTGTTTGTATATAAAGAAGTATTGTTTGATAAACTAAATACTATTTTTATTGTAAATTTTAAATATTACAAATGATTTACTATGTTGCTTTATTGTATTTTTCATGAAAAATTTGTAATAATTTTGAAGATATATACCAAGTTCATAGTGAAAAATAATTATTTTTACCCTGAATTTCTACACATATAGAATGAAAAAGGAGATCTATACTCCAATTCATAGTGAAAAATAATTATTTTTACCTCGAGTTCCTACACATATATAGAATGAAAAAGAGAGAGTATTGAGTAAGAGCCTTATTTTAGTATAGGTAGTGTTTTAGTTTGGTGTTTAATATATTTTACTTGATTAAAATAATCTTTATTAATGTATAATAAAGATGTTTATTTTGATCTTTAATATATTTTATTTTTTTGAAATGTCCATAATATATAACAAAACTTACAAAAGATGTCCATTTTGGTTATTTAC
Organism: Solanum etuberosum; assembly: GCA_029582245.1. Taxonomy (NCBI): domain Eukaryota; kingdom Viridiplantae; phylum Streptophyta; class Magnoliopsida; order Solanales; family Solanaceae; genus Solanum; species Solanum etuberosum. The sequence continues at coordinate 832 of JAJONR010007125.1, forward strand.
CATAAATCTTATAAATTTATAAAAAAAAATGTTAAATTTATTGTTATCTTTTTTGATAGAAAACAGAAGTTAGTGGAACACTATTTTATGAATTAGGTAATTATACTTTTATGAAATTTTCTCATAAAATATTAAGGACAACACCTTATTAATTCGATTAATGACATTCATCTATCATTTAATCCGTTTTTCAGCAACAAGATCCATATTGAATAACTAAATTTTGAAATTCTTATTATGTTTACATATTACATGGTCCATTTTTGGTTTATAAGTTCAAATGCTTTTGTTTGTAGCACTTTAATGTATTAAACATTTGTTTATTTTCAATTCGTTTTCCAAAACTTGCATTATTTTCTTTTTATGCTACTAAAAAATCAAACTTTTGAAAAAATCACATGAATAATCAAAATATCACAATTCAAACCTCAATAAACATTCATACTTAAATAAAACTTGAAAGTTGTGATAAAACTGAAAATATGTATCTCTCTCTGCCTTACACAAACAGGCAGAATAAAGAACCATAAACATCTAAATTAAAATATTTTTTTCTTATCAATTCTAAATCTCTAAAATTCCATAAAATCAGATTGGCTTCTTCTTTATCATTGGTAGAATTGATAAGTCTTGGCAGATTTAATGATGCTCCACATTCCACCAATAGGAGATAGAAGAGTCAAAAGTACACCCACTATGATACACACCTGCAATATATAAATAAAAAATAAAGTAATTAGATAGATAAAAAAAAAGTACTTATGGTAGTGGTAGACAATTTTGTAACCATAAATCATTTCATTAAGGGTATTATAGGCATTTTAAAGTCAAATTGTTAGCCCATTTTTCTGAGACGGAACGGACTAAAAAAAATAAAGTCATATACAAAGGGAATAGAAAAAAAATTGTTTAAACTTACCCAATTGATAGTCCATGACAAGCCAAACCTCTTGGGCTTTTTGAGTATAAGCCAAATGATACATGGAAGCTGTAAAAAGAAAGTAGAAGACATATACATAGGTTAATTAATAAGTATTAATCTTAAAAGATTTTTTGTCATGTGAGTTAATGAAATATATAGAGTAGTTACATAGTATGAAGTTGGTGCCAAAGCAAAGCCTCCAAAGAATCCCATTAAACCACCAAAGAATGGAAATGTCATACCCACAAACAATGTAAATGCTACAAAAATATCAAGAATCAAATCATAAAATTTCATTAAAAAAAAAGAGAAGAGAAATTGATATAAAATATATACTAAAAAGCTAGCTTACCAACAAAAACCATACGCACGACAAAACGTAGGAGAAATGAAGGTTTATATTTCATTGACCTCACCGCGAATGTCTCAAACATGTCAAACACCGGCATTGCATAAACCTAAAGTGATTTTCAAACTTCAATAATGCAAAAGTAGAGTAATTGTTATTTTGAGAGACGGATATATATATATATGTACCTGGTAACTTCCAATGACATGAAAGACTACGAAAATATTAGCAGCAGCAACAAGCCAAACAGGTCTATGTAGTGTGAGCAAAATATTATCATCGACTCCATTACCAAACACCCAATATCCAACGAAAGCAACAGGCAAATAGCATATCGCGACTATAATATAAGCTATCAATACACCTTTCCACATAGCTTTCTTTGATGGATTCTCTGGTGTTGAAGGAATAGTAGCTTGAATTTCAAGAACAACATTATGTCCAGCATATGAAAATGCTACATTACCTAATGCACTCAAAAACATAAACACATTATCTGAACTCTTGTTACTTCTTGGACCATAACTCACTACTTGTGTCCCAATCGCGTGCTCTTTTATTGACGTAGTCCATGCTATAAAAGAATATGTTATGGATAAAACAGCCGCGACAAATGAAACAGAGGAGAGGGAGTTGAAATTTGGTAACAGAGATAACACAAACTCGATGGATGAAAAGATGAGAATGAAATAAGTGAGCTTCAGTGGTTTAGCGTTTGGGAATAGAATTTCTTGAAATTTTTGCAATGATTTGCCACCAGTTACCATGTAGATAATGCAGGTGCTGACCTCTACGATCATTTGTTGTGGAACAACAATCCATAGGCCAAGTTTTTCACCAAACACGCATTGACCTAGTTCATGATATCTGTCAAATCTCTTCCCCGGAATCATTTCATGCATCTCAACCATTTGCCAGATTGTGTAAAATGTTATAAGCCATGATAGTAACATTGCTGTTACACCAGCTCCCCTGCATAAACACAACCATTTGAAAATATGAACTAATATCCTAATACGACTGTCTCCACAAATGCAGATTTATTACTACTATATATGTATAAGAAATTGTTGGATTGAAAATGTAACAAACACAAATTTACTCATTAGGTCAATACTAAGAAGAAGAAAAACAAGGTAACATACAGACTCCTAAACCATTTGAAAATATGAACGAATGTGCTAATACTCACACAATCTCTCTATCTCAACAAGGTAGATTTATTACTATATGTATAAGAATATGTTGAATTGAAAATGTAACAAACACAAATTTACTCATTAGGAAGAAAAAATAAAAGCTCAAAATATATGTTTTGATTTAATTCATATAATTGTTAATTTTTCCTACATTTGCATTGTAAAAAAACGTGCTTACGAGGTTTTCTCTAATTACAAAATAAATATAAAAAAAATTAATTATTAAAGATTGTAGAATATTAGTGGTTTAAAAATCATGATTAATATTTTTAGATACTATCATATCTGGAAAAATATTAAATGGGTAAAGGAATATTTGTTTACCAAAAAAAAAGGCAATAACGAAGGGTATGTATTACTTTTCTGATTTTTTTCGTACCCTCAACTGCAAAATGGAGAATAATTATTAATTTTGTTTTCAATTTTTAGAATCTTTCAAAAATTATAAACCCTAATTTTGCAAAAACTATAGTACATAAGATAATATCAATTACATTGAATATTATACTATATCATATCTAAAATATTCATATTCGACTCAAATCACAATAAAAAAAAAGAAATAAAGAAATAATTACCATCCCATCTGAGACATAGCATAAGGGAGACTAAGAACACCAGCACCAACCATAGCGGTAACATTATGCATGGTTGAGTACCACCACTTCGCATTCCGGTCCGATGTTATCGGTAGCCATTCATCGATTGCTTTCTGCTCCTTAGTCCTTGTATCGATTGCATTATTAACTCCATTTTCACCAACACGAGCCATGAAAAAATATCTAAAAATCTAAATCTAAAACAAAATATAAATAGACTAATTAATGTAAATAAGAATGAAAATTTTGTGAGAGAATAAAGAGTAAGAAAAATAAGAGAAGAAGAAGGAATTTAACATGAATTTCTAGTCTTCTTCCTTGTTTTTTTTTTTTTTTTTTCACAAGAGAAGCAAAAATGAGAATATATTTTTATAGGCCAAAGTCTCCTATTTATATAGGTAAGGTACGGTAATTAACCCACCCCTAAATCCTAATTTTTAGTAGATAATTTAATTCTTGTTAGATACGGATTCCATAACTACTAATTTTTACTTATATCAATAATTAATTAATACTTACCATTTATTCTATTTATATATATAAAAAAGAAAGTGGGTAGCTAACTATTGACCTAGTAAACATTATATAACTAATTTGATATTACACTTTTATTTGTTTTGTATTAACGTAACTACCGGACTTGAGTTATTGCATTTCTCAAGCATCCGTTACAAATAATAATTTTTTAAAGATATTTCTTGATATAATATTTTATTTATCATTTATTTAAATTCTTTACTTATTTTGTTTAAATATAAATAAACTATATATATTCAGATGTTGCAAAAAAAAAAGAGTTTAAATTTTGTGCACGGTCAGTGTTTAAAATTTTCTACACCATCGGGTTATTTTTAAGATAAACATGGTAACTTAATTAAGTAATTAATAAAAAGTCTTTTTGAATATAATTATAATCACGGTAAAATTACTTGTGATGGAAAAAAAAAAAACAGATGTAGAAAAGAAGATAACTATGAATTAATTTTGTATAGAGAAGAAAGAGGACTTAATTTTATTTTATTATATTTTACCGTAATTATAATTATATTCAAAAAGATATTTTATTAATTACTTAATTAAGTTATCATGTTTAATTAGATTTCATATAAATTACGATTTGTTTGGTCAAATTTTTTGAATATATCAAAACCCTCTTTTTTTTAAAAAATATTGTCATACATAAATTATATTTTAAATATCAAGGAATTATTTTTTTGAATAAATTAATCTTATATTTTTAGGCAAAGTATGCAAATTTTATCTTTAAAATTAAAAGAATACTTGACCGGATGCATTAAAACACTTTTTTTAAAAATCAAACACATTTATTTTATTTTAAGAATATTTTATTAAGCACAGAAAATTAAAATTACTTTCTATCATTGTAATTCCGAAAGAAGATGATGAAAGAAAAGCATTTAATGTATCATTCTACTTATTTATTTAGTACAATTTAATTTACATATCCCAAAAGAATATTTTTTTTTCTTGAAATGTTAAGCTATATAATTTTAAATAAGGAAAAAATGTATGAAATAGCAAACTATTAATTCAAATTAAATGCTATAACCATAGTTTATTTTATTTGCAATTCGCTGCAAACATCCCATTTTTTTGCCATCTGGTTCGGTATACAATTAGTCATTTTCGGTATACAATTACCCATTCGGTATACAAATGTATAAAATGTGTTTGTATAAAATGAGAGAAAAGTGTATATACAAATACAAATACAAATACAAATACATATATTTTCATCCAATACACTTATAATTATACAAATACAGATCTTATTATACAAATTACAATGTATAAATGAATTTATACAAAACTGAACAATTTGTATAAAATTGGATGTATCTAGCGAATTATACAAATCAAAAGCTCCATAGCAAACATAAAATTTGTTATGGAGCGCAATTATGCAAACTATAGTTATAACATACAAATATAATTTTTATGTTTGCTATATGTGAAAATTGCTCTTTAAATAAAAGGACAAAATATATACATGCAAACATAGTAACCATGTAATTTAAAACAACGAAACAAATAAAAAATAAATAAATTAATACATGACACAAATAATCTTTTAAAGTTGCATAGTAAATAATATCAAATAAAAGAATCATTTCTTGCACGGATAATTTGATAAAATAATTATGTGCTTATTAAAATTTTAGAAACAATTAATTTATATAATAACCATTTTTTGCAATAAAAAAGAAGTAGTTAAATACAATAATTTAATTAAAAGTTAAGTTTTTAATTTAAATATTTAGGATTAAAAGATTAATAACTTCCCACAATAAAAAGGGGCCTAGCTAAATTTGCATTGCAAACAAAAAGTGTGTAATTATTTTTGCGTTTAAAAAATTAATGCAAGCAATTTTATATTTTTGCTATAAAGAAAAAGTAGTTGTAGGAAGTTAGTTCAAATATTTAGTATAGTAAATTTGAGAGAACTTTTCACAAAAAATAATAATAATCATAAATGTACTTATTAAAATTTAACGAATAAAAAAAAGTGCTTATTAAAATTTAATTTAAATTTTTAATATTTATGTAAATAATATGCATTTCTTTTTGCTATAAAGTAGGAGTAGTAGTGGAAAGTTGTTTAAATATTTAGTATAAAGCATGCTAACTTCCCACAAAATAAGTCATATAGGTACAGAACTCGTGCCAGCACGGACCCAATATCTATTGTATTTATTTTGTCTTAATTTATATGACACTGATAAAATTTAGAAAGCCAATAAAATAGAAATGTTTTTCATTTTAAGTTGTTATTTTGATTTATAATAATTTTTACGTGATAGTTAATTTTTGATTTATATGTATTTGATATTTTAAATAGTTAATTATTGTGATTTATAATAATTTTTATATAACTTTTAAATATATAACAAATTAAAAAGGGAAATGATAATACATGAAAAAAAATGTTATGATAATACAATACTTATCTTATCCTGTTTAATATTAAAAATTATAATAAATATGAGCGCAATTTATTTCACTGGTCTTAATATTTAAGTAATTTGATCACAAAATTACAATGTGTGAGATGTTACCTACTAATACTTGTTTTTAAAGTCATTATTCCTTCTTATATTTATTATTTATCACAAGATTTGATCAGTTACAAATTGAAGATTTCTAACTGAAAGAAGTAATAGTCAAAATAGTGTATCTTTATCGATGCCTCTCTATTCTCAATTTATATAACTTACTTTTCTTTTTAGTCAGTTTTTAAAAAAAAAAACATATTTTTATATTAAGTAACAATTTAACTTGAAGATGCCCATTTTACCCTTGGTAAAATTATTTATAGCTACACAAATATTTATCACTTGTTTTAGACCATAAAATTTAAAATTTTTTCTTTCTTTCTTAAATTTTGTGTCAAATCAAAGTAACTCGTATAAAATAGAATGGAGATATTAATATTAAGAGTAATATTTTAAGTACAAAAACTCTTAAAAAGGTAAAGCTACCATGTTAGGAAATGCTAGAGAGAGCAAAAAATGGAATGGCCCCCACTTTATTGGATGAGTCAATTTAAAAAGTTGCATAAAAAGGGCGTGTAGTAAACATTTAAGTAAGGACCACACTTTGTAAAAAAGCAGATAAAAAAAAACACATGGCGCGTAGCAGTGAAGTACATTTTGAGAAAGGACAGATAAAATCGTAGGGGTGATTCTTAAATCGTTCATATGTGTAAGTTCAATTATTTAGTGTTGGAAGGGATTTGGATATGAATTAAGGTCGCAAGAACTCCCTAGCACAAAGTTGAGTTGAAAACTTCCTTACCGATTAAGTATTGACATAAGATTCTACTTAGGTCAACTTCAAACGATCATATCTCCCAGCTCATATTGAATAGGTGGCCAACAACCTATCAAATTGAAGGTCTTCTTTGAGTCCTCTTTCCAACGCCATCAAATTTGCCTTATTTCAATTTTGGAGTAAAAAGTTATGGCCATTTTACTAGAGACTGTCATATTAGAAAAAACTAACAACAGACTTGACGACAACCATGACGGGCCGTCAAACCTGTGACGGGCCATCAGCTGGGCCGTTAACTTTGCAAAAATTTTAGTGTTTCAGTTGTTTTTTACGATGACAGGTGACGGGCCGTCAGGTGTGACTGAGGTATTGCGTTTTCTAATTAATTAAGGGTATTTCAAAAAAAATTCCATCCATTCTAAGCTTAAGTACCGACCATTTTCACCTAATTAAGGGTCTAATCAGTGTTAAAACATTCTTTTACGTTCTTTAACACTTCAAAGACTTAGAGCAAGGATTCAAGAGGAGAAAATCTAGGGTTTCGAGCTTTCTTCAAGTTTCCATCATTTTCACAAATAACATTGTTCTTCCCAGGTATGTAAGGCTATCATAGTGTTGGACTAGTTCGTCCTCACGCCCTACATATGTCAAAATTCAGAGAATGAGTAATCTAGGGTTTTTATTCTTGATTTCGAGTATACTTGAGATGAGTAGTATCGTTGAATTAATTCTGAATTTCTATTCCTAATTGTTGAGTTGTTGTATATCATGTATTGAGATTCTTGAATTGATTGTTCATGTCTATATTTCAGCATGAACCTTATTATTGAGTTATTTATTGAGAAATCCTTTTAACCAATCATTATCTTAAATTGATTTCTGAGAAAAGTAAAGAAGAGTTTTGAGTAGAGTCTGAAGAGATGTTTTGAGAAAGAGTCCAAGGAAACTAAGTATTTCCTAAAGATATCATTTTTTTTAAAAGTGAAAAAAAAAAGAAACTTTAATTTCTAAATGAGTTTATGGGTCGAGAGATATTTCAGAGTAGTTACCTCTTTTAAGAGGATAGTTTGAGCAATTATCTCAAATCAGAGAAAGAGTGTTCTATACATTTGAGCATGAGTATTTATATTATTAGGAGTAGTATTGAGCACCGATATAGAGATGAATTCAGACAACTTAAAATCCTCAAAAACCATGTCTTGCCAACATGGGTACAAGATCATACCTTTTAGATGAATCCTTATAGCTTAGTGGATTCACTTGGTTGAGAGGTTCTATACCTGACACGATATAGGACAATTTTGGCATCATGGACAAGACGATGTATCATCATATAGCTCATAGTGATGGTTGTCGGTTAGAGAATCTCTCAATAGAGTTAAAATGTATTTTAATATATCACTTATTATGTTGAGTTCAGAGACGAGTAAGAATTTTGTAAAACTTTAAATGAGTTAGTTCTTTTATTTCTGTACATTCAGCTTGAGTATATCTTTATCTATTACAGTCATTTCTATTAGTTATTTCTCTTTGGCGATATTACATACTCGTACATTCAATGTACTGATGTGATTCAACCTGCATCTTTTTATGATACAGATACATGTGTTCAGGATCATGAACAGATATTTCGTTGAGATCACTTTGCGCTTCAGATAGCTTTGGTGAGCCTCCTTGCATTCCGGAGGATTTCACATTTATTTTTCAATTATTGTTGAGTTGTCGTGGGTCTTGTTCCGACATCTATCCTAGTATTAGAGGCTTCATATATAGTTAGAGTTGAGGAGTCTCTCAATATTTCCTTTTTATTTGAGATGTTTTGCAACTATTATATTTATAATGTTGAGTACTTTCAGACATTTGACTTGAATTTATTTGAGATATATGAGTTAAACTCTGCATTTAAAGCTCCTTATTTCTTGAGTTAAGTCTTCTGCTAAGTAGTCAGTCAGGCCAAGGATTCACTTGGGGACCAGAAATGGTTCTTGAGTGCCGGTCACGTCCAGGGTGTAGGCTTGGGGCGTGAAAAACTTGGTATCAGAGCACAGAGTTCAAGAGTCCTAGGGTATCTATGAAGCTGTGTCTAGTAGAGTCTTTTATCGGTATTAAGCGCCACATGTATAATGTGGAAGATAAGACATTTATGAACTTTTCAATTTCTTTTTACTCATGTTCGTACGATAGAGTTCAACTCCATGAAAGTTTCTTCTAACTCGTGCTTACGCGTGTCTTTTCAGATCATGCCTCCATGAAGAGCTGTTCGAGGACGTCCTGATAGGAGGAATGCTAATCCTCAAGGTGAAGAAGCTCCCAATGCACCAGAAGTGTAATCCCCTTAGAGAGATGTCACCAATGCTGAGTTCAGGAATGATATTCAAATGTTGACTCGGGTTGTGGCAAATCAGGATGGAAAAAAAGGAGTTGGTTGTCAAGATGAGACTGATACGTTCAGAATCCGTGAGATTTTAAAGATGAATCCCCAAAGTTCATAGGGTCGAAGATCATCGTCTAGAGAACTTTGTGGAAGAACTTCAGAAAGTGTTTGAGATCATGCGTGTCGCTGATGCAGAGCGTGTGGAGTTAGCCTCATATCAGATCAAAGGTGTTGCTAGGATATGGTATGATCAGTGGAAGAAAAACATGGCAGAGAGGGCACCACTTTTGAGCTGGGCTATGTTTGCAAATGTTTTCTTGGGGCGCTTCTTTCTCCGAGAGCTAAGGGAAGCTAAAGTGAGAGAGTTCATGAATCTAAAACATGAAGCTATGAGTATGTAGGAGTACAACCTCAAGTTTACTCAGCTATCCCTCTATGCTCCGGAGATGGTGGCGAGTATTGAGGAGAAGGATGAGTTTGTTCGTATCTGAATTATTCCACTTATCGAGTAAGGAAGGTAAGCCGACTATGTTGATCGAGGTCATGGACATAGACAGACTCATAATTCATGTGCAACAGGTTGAGGAGGATAAGTTGAAGGACAAAGAGGAGTTTCACAACAAGAGGGCCAAGACAGTAAGTAATGAGACTGGCCAACAAAAGACTGCGAATAAGAATCGGTCATCTTTTCAACATAAGTCATCTGGACCTATTCCATCTTCAGCTAGTGCACCTGCACCCCAAAACAGGATTGATCACCGAAACCAGAATTCTCAGAATTTTTGAGCTTAGAGTTCTCAGTCTTAGGGAAGTGTGGCACAAGGGTTTCAGAGGCCACCTTGTGCTAAGTGTAGTAGGACCCATCCAGGAGAGTGTCGTGATGGCTCCAATGGATATTTCAAGTGTGGTCAGACGGGTCACTTTATGAGAGATTTTTCTAAGAATAGGAAGGGTAATAGGGAAACAAAGCTCAATCTTCTTCAGCATCTCCAACAGATAGGATTGCTCAGAGAGGAGCTACTTCAAGGATAGGCGGAGGAGCAAACCATCTGCATGTTATGGCTAGTCACCAGGATCAGGAGAACTCACCAGATGTTGTTACTGGTATGCTTAAAGTCTAGTCTATTGATGTTTATTCCTTACTTGATTCAGGTGCGAGTTTGTTTTTTATGACTCCTTATGTAACCATGAGGTTCGACATTCCCCCCGAACAATTTCTCGAGCCCTTCAGTGTTTCCATACCTATTGGTAAATCTATTCTAGCAGAAAGAGTCTATCGTTACTGTACCATCTCTGTCTATCACAAAGACACCATGACTGACTTAGTTGAGCTAGACATAGTGGATTTTGATGTTATTCTAGGTATGGACTAGTTTCATGTTTGTTATGCCTCAGTCGATTGTAGAACTCGAGTAGTCAAGTTTCAGTTTTCTAATGAGCCAATTTTAGAGTGGAAGAGTAATTCAATAATGCCTAAGGGTCATTTCTTTTCATACCTTAAAGTCAAAAACTTAGTTTCTAAGGGGTGCATCTGTCACTTAGTCCGAGTTAATGACTCTAGTGTTGAGACACCACCTCTTCAGTCATTTTCAATTGTGAGTGAGTTTTCATAGGTCTTTCCAGACGATCTTCCTTGAGTCCCTCCCAAGAGATAAATAGACTTCAGAATAGATATTATTCCCGATACTCAACCAATATCTATTCCGCCATATAGAATGGCTCCAGCTGAGTTAAATGAGCTAAAAGAGCAGTTGAGAGATCTTCTTGATAAGAGTTTCATCAGACCAAGTGTCTCACCTTGGGGCGCTCCTATCTTATTCGTGAGAAAGAAAGATGGTTCTCTTAGGATGTGTATCGATTACCGCTAGTATAAGGAAACTAAGTACTATTTCCTAAAGATATCATTTTTTTTAAGTGAAAAAAGAGAAACTTCGATTTCTAAATGAGTTTATGAGTTCAGAGATATTTCAGAGTAGTTACCTCTTTTAAGAGGATAGTTTGAACAATTATCTCAAACCAGAGAAAAAGTATGTTTTACACATTTGAGCATGAGTGTGTGTGTGTGTATATATATATATATATATATATTATTGGGAGTAGTGTTGAGCACCGATATGGGGATGAGTTCAGACAACTCAAAATCCTCATAAACCATGTCTTGCCAACATGGGTACCAAATCATACTTTTTAGATGAATCTTTATAGCTTAGTGGATCCACTTAGTTGAGAGGTTCTATACTCCGGCACGGTATATGACAGTTCTGGCAATGTGGACAAGACCTTGTATTATCACGTAGCTCATAATGATGATTGTCGGTTAGAGAATCTCCCAATAGAGTTAAAATGTATTTTAATATATCACTTATTATGTTGAGTTCAGAGATGAGTAAGAATTTTGTAAAGCTTTAAATGATTTATTTCCTTTATTTCTTTACATTCAGCTTGAGTATATCTTTATCTATTACAATCCTTTCTTTCAGTTATTTCTCTTCGACTATATTACATACTCGTATATTCATTTTGCTGATATCATTCATCCTGCATCTTTTTATGATGCAGATATAAGTGTTTATAATCATCAACAAGCGTTTCGTTGAGATCACTTGTGCTTCAGATAGCTTTGGTTAACCTCCTTGCATTCCGGAGGATTTTACTTTTATTTTTCAGTTATTGTTAAGTTGTCGTGGGTCTTGTCCCGGCATCTATCCTAGTATTAGAGGCTCCATAGATAGTTAGAGTTGAAGAGTCTCTCAGCATTTCCTTTTTATTTTGAGATGTTTTGCAACTATTATATTTATAATATTGAGTACTTTCAAACATTTGACTTGAGTCTATTTGAGATATATGAGTTAAACTCTGCATTTAAAGCTCCTTATTTCTTAAGTTAAGTCTTCTGCTAAGTAGTCAGTCAGGCCAAGAATTCGCTTGGGGACCAAAAATAGTTCTTGTGTGCCGGTCACGTCCAGAGTGTAGGCTCGGAGAGTGACAATATTAAAATTTATTTAGACTTTAAAAATTAATGCAAACAATATGCAATATTTCTGATATAAGCAAAGAGTAAATAGATAATCATTGCCATGTTTAAAAAAATTGTTAGAATTTGATTATTTTTTTAAAAATGAGTATATATATTCGCGCGATGCTCTATTAATAATTAAGAAAAGTAATCATAGTGTAATAATTGTGATCTAAGATTACTTATAAGATATATTATGATAAGAGAAACAATATTAAGTTCTTCAAACTGATACAATTTAAAATCTCAGCGGTCTTAAAACAAATCAAGACACTTAAAATATGTGCCGTTATACACACATCAAATCTATCATTCAAATTTTAATCATACGAAGATAAATGTATATATTTTTATATAGAAAATAATATCCCAATAAATATGCCACAAGTATAAGGCACGTAAATCCTATAACATAAGATCGTGAAGTGTAGTTATTTTTATTAAGAATGGAGTAGTCCCACTATTACACCACAACGATGTAGTTATTTTTATTCCTACATGCAATGGAGTGATCCCTATACTCCATTGATATTAATTTTAAAATAGTACAGTAATCTGTTTTGTTGAAACTAAAATAGTGACCAAAAATATTAGCATTGTTTTGATTTACAAAATTGGAAAGCTTGTTAATTATCCAGTATTGAAAAGAGTATACATCAAAAACTCCTAGTGAAAGTCAAATTTAGAAATGAAATAGAAGAAGAATGGGTCTCCTACTTACATTCTTTTCAAACTAGTTAATCAAGAAAGAAATAACATGCTCTTTTTATTTGAGTAGAAATTACAAATATTTGCTTCAACTTTTAATTTCTGACCACACCTAAAACACATACAAGACAAAAAGGAATGGACCATCCAAGAAGTTTGTAATACTTAGAACTATTTACAGGATGGATGTATATCTCCAGTGACTTCAACAACAAAAACAACATACGGTAAGGTGTACACAGATCTTACCACTACATCGTGAAGGTACATAGGCTATGTCCAATGACTTCATATAGAATAAATGTAGCAATATTGGAACTCACGCTACCACTGGATGCCTGTGATGCTGATCTTGTTGTGCACAATTAACAGAACTTTCCACAGCGAGACCTTGAGCTCCGAAACAGAAGTACTGATTCATTAACTTCATGTTGAAGGAGCCATGTTTACGTGATAGTTTCGACTTTTCCCTACTGTTTGACATTTTTAAGCTAGAGGATCCTCCGTTCGCATTGCCAAAATCCAGTCTCTTCTCTTTGTTGACAACCACTGGAGATGACCAGGAAGATTCAGAATAAGCGCTCGATGGTGATCCATAAGATGACTGTGGTGTCATTTGGATAACACCATGCATCAGCCCGGCTGCAAATTTCTTTTTGGTGGATGGACTTGGAAGACTGTTTTGGACAGGGAGCACTCTTTTGTTGTTTGGAAGTGATGACATCCTCGAGAATCTTTGCCGAAGAGGAATTGGCTGGTGTCCCAAGCCAGAATACAATCTGTAAGATTCTACAGACATATTGTCTTCTAAGCCTCCGGTTTCTTCTTTTCGTTCTTTCTTCCTTTTCCATCGTAGAAGAAACTTTAAGCGTCTAGCAGCACTGTTAACTGAGCTCAGCTTGTTTGATGAGTTCGACGCTGCAGCAGAATGGCAAGGGCTCGGTTCACCCCAGCACGAAGCGATTTCTGTGCTGGCACAATCACTATTGGCATCAGAAGCATTATCAATGCCAGCATACAGAAATATTTCAGCGTCGGGGATCCTAAAAGAGGCACCAGGACTACCTCCAATACCCTGCATCTTCAGGTGGGAAGCTAGCACAGTTCTTGTCATATGGTCTTGGCAATTGGAAATTCCTCCAGCTGAAACGAGGCGCTTAATCAATATCTCAGAAGATGCAGATTGCGGGCGTTGCTTGAGGAGATCCAGTGGAGTATTTCCGTCAGCATCACGGATATTTAAATTTATTGAAAATGCAGTCATGAGGAGTTCCACAACATCAGTCTGAATGTTCTCAATTACAGCCAAGTGAAGAGCAGTTCGACCATCATTGTTCCTGATGTTGATAATGTCTTCAATCTCTATAATTTTTCCGCGTACCAACTGTTTCATTAACTCCATTTGTCGATCCAGCCTGCGGAAACTTGGGGTCCGAAAGCCAGCTACAGCCATGTGAAGGAATGTGTCTCCGTAATTGTTTCTCAATGTGGTAGATGAAGGAGAGACAGATATAAGAACTTTCACCACTGCTAAGTAACCCCTATAAGCAGCTACATGCAGTGCAGTGTTTCCTTGGTTGTCTCTGGAGTTGATAAGGTCATACCTTTCCAGTAAGCTCTTAACAACCTGCAAAGCAGTAACTTAGATTAAATTCAATTCAACCATCAAAAGTAACAAATATCTAGCAGTTCTAGACAACATCAAGTTAGAGCTAACGAAAACGAGAAAGAAATGATCAAACTAGACAGCTAATAGTCCAGAACAATTCAATTCAGTGAAATATCAACTATTCACTCAAAATAGCTAAACCAAGCAAATAATGCAAGTGCTTTTTCATACCAAACTGGTATTAGAGTATTAAAAAAAGGGAGTATCTTGAACTGAATTAGTCTTGCAAACTTGTTTAGATGCTTATCTTTAAGAAAGTGCTGACAGGGGATGTAAATGACCCTGTTTCAGTCACAGGACAGATTATATCACAGCAGCAGCAAATAAAGGCGCAATAGGTAGCCCAACCTTATTGGATGAAAAGTATGTGCGTTATAACTATCATATTTTTCTTTTTCGGGAAAAATGGTTTTCACTTTCAGTTCTCATTTTGTGGAGTAGGACATTGCAGAGACTGTACAGTACAGATAACTGCATGAAGAAACAAAGGTGAACAATGATAAATTGAGATCCAAAACTTTTGGACAACAAAGAGTTAAATAGTCTCCTGTCAACCATCGTAAGAGGATAAAAAGCTTGGCTTGGTACTGAAGTGAGAATTGTACACGATTCATAATGTCTCGTGTTTCCACAATTTCCTTCAACATAACCTTGATAAGTCAGCTGGTTTTAGCCAAAGCAACAACTTTTTAGAGATCCCTTAAGATTGGAACATGTCAATGATGAGTTCACTTTTCACTCCTTCAATGTTATGATTTCTTAAAACAGTACGCATTGAACTAAGCAAAAAACTGCTATAGACACTGTTTATTTTATAGTAAGATGATCAGAAAAGAGCTACATGGAACCAGCTTCACTTGAAAGGCACACTCCATGCTTAACATCTGACACTTTCTTTGATTTGATTTCTTCAGTACTTGAGATACAACAGAAAAAAGGTTCTCAAAGAAAATTACCCAAAATAATCTACTACTCATTAATTGGGATATCAACAGTTCATTTCTCAGTGAATATGATCTACTACACATCAAACTGATAAATCACAATTTTGACTTAAAAGTTCTCTATCTAATAAAGCACCTTCTAGAAATGGTAACAGCTAGAAGGACACAGGAATTAGAGGCTTCTTCAATACAAATACATAAACAGTGGAGGGTGAGCAAAAAACAAGGAGAAATAACAAATGTACAATTATTGAAGCAAGAAATAGATGATTAATAAGTAAGAAGCAAGACTCAAACTCAATTTGACACTCTATGGTCGGCTATATAAATCCTCTACATCTATCCAGGTCTATTTGAGTCACACTCATTCCAAGAACAACTTCGACTACGCCTCAAATCCAAGCAAGTTCATGTCGGCTATATGAATCCTCACTATCCATGACACTCCGTATGAGCTCATATCAGTTTCTATCTTTTTATTCTTCTCATCTTTCTTTTTTGTTCTATTTAAATTGAGGGTAGGGGAAGGGGAAATGGAGAGAGGATTACAAGGTGGGGAATGGAACCCTGAGTTCAGGTAACTAACCAACTAAGCTACTAAGATTACCCACCGTATCAGTCTCCATCATTCCAACAGTCAGTAATATTTATGTAAATAGAAAATTTTCAAGATTAAAAATATAGAAAGGCAAACTGTAGAGCTCACCTCAACCTGCCCTCTACCAGAAGCAGAATGCAAGAGAGTAGATCCTTGAGCATCTCTATAAACCAAAACATCAGAGCAATTCCCAAGAATCTCTCTCAACATCTCCACATTTCCCCCTCTCGCAGCAGAATGAACTGCTCTATTCATCAATTCCAACTGAAAAGTGGAAGAAACCTCTTCTGCTGATTCCCCTATACTACTCTCAAGCAACAACCTAAAAACTTGAGAATTTTTACTCCTAGCAGCTGCATAAAACATATCAGTAACACCATACTCACCTTCACCAAACACCAAAAATGGATCTCTTTCCAATAATTGTTTAACAAACTCCACATCCCCAGCTGAAGCAGCAGTATAAAGAAGCCAACCACCATATCCAGCTCTAATCAAAGAATTATGTCCTTTCTTTGTTTCACCTTCAAGGAGAAGTTTTTTAGCAACTTCAGACCTACATTTTGCAACATCATCAAACTGTTCTTCATCATCCCAAACACTCTCAAGCCTTCTTATTCTACGTAAAGATGTGAGCTTTATGAGTAAATTAGTGTCTAAGTGAAGTAACTCCCTCACTAGATCATAATGACCATTTGCTGCTGCCCAATCAATAGGAGAAGCAAACCACCATTGATCCCCTGTGCTTTCCCATCTCAAAGGAAAATAATTTGGAGGCATTTTGACAACAAAGTAAAGCACTCAACTTTCAACTCTTAACAAACCAAGAAAACCAAAAAAATCCAACCTTTATGACAATTAAGCAAACCCCATTTTCAGACTTTCTGGAAAATCCAAGAAAATCACAAAATCACACAGTTGGGTAAATTACAGAAAGTGTAAAAAGAAAAAAGATTAAAGGGGCATCTTACAGAAAGTGTAAAAAGGAAAGTGAATAATAATCATGCACAAAAAGAGATGTGAAAATTGGGATCTAAAGTTAAAAGTTTTTCAAGAAATTGTGAAACTAGAGAGAAAAAAAGGTGCCAGCTTTATGGTTTGTTTGCAGATAATAACAAAAGGAACAAAGCCACATGATTTTTGATGGGGTCAGTGGATCACAGAAGAAAAAAAGATAAATTTTGGAGAAGAGAAAGGAAAGACAGAGGAAGTTTCACTAGTATTTTATAAAGATTCTTATTTTTTCAGTTATTATTATGAGCCATAATTAATAGAATAGTACTAAGATCATTTATAACATGACAATTGACAGGCATTCATAATGCGATAGAGTGGCAAGTACTCATTTATTTTTAATCAGAGGTTTTGAGTTTGAATTGGAGTACCCTGACTATAGAGTCGTTTTTGTTAAAGAACGTTTTTTCTCAAGACGCAAATTAGATGTAATCATACCTCAATATGAATATCGAACACGAAAAAGAAAATATTTAATTAGACTTCAATATGAATATTGAATACCGAAGAGAAAAAAGAATAATGCTTTTTCTATTATTTTTGTGGATACAAATTTTCTTTATTTAAGTGCCACCATTGGAACAAGTCACAGCTTCTTCCTGTATATTTTTATAATAAATATAGTATATATCATTTTCCCTGTCAATTTCAATCGTTGGACAAATTAATGTTATTCCACAATATATGATATTTTAGGAAAATAATAAGTACTCATTTTTTTTAATTTATTATTCGCATTGTTTTAATTTGTTTATATGGTTTTGATTTAATATTAAATTTAAGAAAGTATATAAGATTGATCTTTGATTCTTGTGTATTGAACTAAATATATGCAGAATATATCTAAATATTTTTTACTTTTATGATCTTAAGCAATTTACTTATTTTTCTTCTTAATCAGTTTAAAAAAGAATATTTTTTGACAATTCTTTATCTTCCGTTTAAGGTTTACAAAATTCAAAAAAAATTACTTTCTTAAACATTGTGTTAAGTTAAAACTAGACATACAAATTAAAACCGAAGAAAAACTATGTATGGAATCGGAAGGAGTAATTCAATTTGGTTTAGTTACATTAAAATACAATCAAATCTCTATTTAACATATATCCTCTATAATAATAGAACTCTACACATTCATGTTTTAAAGGGAATTAATCTTTCATGTTATATTATGTTATATTAGTATATATTTTCGAGTCAAACCATATGGTATTTTTCTTGATGAATTGTTCAAAAAAATACTAAATTTTAGTAATATTTCTTGCTTCATGCCGTGTAATGCTATTATAAGTTGTCTATAATTCTAAAAAATATTGCATGATTCGATATTAACTAAGTTGACATTAATTCATTCGTCTTCAACGAAAAAATTCAATATTTATATATAATTTGAATTGTATTATAGCTTACAAGTTTGAATCCAACAACCTTTTGCCACATCCTCCTATAATTATATAAAAAAGAAGGAAAAAAAAATCTATTTACTCATGATCTCACATTAGAGGCGTATCCAGGATTTCGAAAGGATAGGTGCACTATTACAAAAAGATGCATCTAAGATATAAATTAAATTTGACCGATTTGACCTTTACATTCTTAACACTGAACTGTTAAATTTTAAAAATAATAGGTCCAACATATATTATACTACTAGTTTTAAATTTGAATATACATATTTGATTTAATTATATACAAATTTTACCGTGCTAATTTTTTTTAGGAATTTCCAATGTTACACACTTCAAAATTTTGAAAGATTAAAGCAAAAAAAAAAAATTTGATTAAAATGCTAAAAGTGTTACCGACGACCACTTGGAGGGGTGTTACCAGCAAAAAAAAAAAAGATAGGTATACGATTTAAATTTCTATTTTTGCTTAGAGAGGTGCACCCAATCATCATCGTATTATTATATGCTACTTTTAACGTGGGTTCACACCTCTATATTTAAATATTATAACACTACTATATATAATCCAAAGAGGAGAGTATGGATTCACCCGTAAACCCACGGAACTCCCTCTAAATACGCCTCTGTCTCATATATATCTGTGGAGTGTCATATTTTAGACTTATTCAAAATTGTGAAGTCCAGATTTAACTAAAAATATACCAAAGAATATCCATTTATCCATGATCACACACGTAAGTAGAATGTGAGAGAGTTTAACCATACCAATAAGGTGAGAGTTTAAGTAGCCAACCAGTTGAGTTACTAAAATTTCCGCTTAAGTGGAATATGTCATCCTTAGATATGAAAGAAAATTTGTGAGGATCTAATTTCTTTAAGTTTTCAATCTGTATATTTCTGACACTCCAAAAAAAAAAACCCAATATGTGAAAACCAAAACTAACTTAAGAATGAAAAACAAGTTTGCGTTAATTTATGAACATTTATTATTTTATTACAATTTACATCAAATTAATTTTAAAAATTATAATAAAAAAGTCATTCAATTTTACTTAAATATTATAGAAAGTCTGTTCAACTATTTTTTGTTACTTCAAGCTACTCAACTCTGATGTTTTTTTGGTTAAAAATATTAATATAAAAGAAAAACTCTTGCAAATTGCAATTAAATAAAAGTTAGTGATTATTCATGAAAATCGATTCTCATTATTTCTTTTTTCTTTATTTAGTTTCCTCGTGTAATTAAACTATTCTTTATGAATTATCCAATATCTTTTATTTTGACATATTCATCCACACGTATCTTTTTTTTGGTGGTTTATAATATTTATATCCAATACCAAAATTGAAGGTCAATAATTAGTGGTGGTAAATTCACAAGTTCATTCAATCTTATCACAAGTCTCTCCACTCTTTTATTTTCACATCTTAATCTCATTCCAAAAATAAAAAGAAATTATTTTATGGCTCAATCATGTAAAAGAAAAATATCTTTTGGACTATTTGTCAAAGAAAAGAGACCTATATATTAATTTGAGAAATAAGATAGATTATCTATCACAAAAATTTAAACAAATTGATAGTATAATTTTCTCACAATAAATTAAAGAAAAAAGGGTTTGATATATTTTTAAAATTTGTCATTTAATATACCCCTTGATATGAGAGTCACACATATATTCCTACGGTTACACAAATGACTTACATATACCTTTTCTCTTTAACGTAAGTGAAACAAATAATTTTAAATTATTTTCTTAAATTTTTATTAAGAAATTCATGCAGAGATATTTGATCGTTCTCACGCGTATTTTTTTATTCAAGCTAATTAAATGTGTTACTTTGATGGTCAAATTTTTTTTGTAAAATTTATCATAAATACTCCAAATTATCTTACAAATACAAAAACAAGATTACAACATAGCCGCAAAAAAAATCTTAATTTTTTCTTAATATTTTTTTTTCTTCATTCAGGCTTCTGTTTTTTAAATTTCTCTTATTTTCGCACTAAAGAAAAAAAATAGAATAAGAATAAGAAACTCAAACAATAATAATTAAAGAAATCAAAAAATAATTTATCTGCGAAAAAAATTAATATACTCTTGAACTTTGCTAGAAGGATCACATATACCCCTATATGAAATTTTTAAAATTAAAAATCAAAAAGATAAATTAAAGAATATATTTTTTTCATTCTCGTCAGATGAAAAAAGATACTCCCTCCGTTCCTTTTTATATGTCACATTTTTACTTTGCACTTGCATTAAGAAATGATGTAACTTTACCCTTCTACCCTTATTTAATTTTTTTGGAACTCAAGTTTTCTATCAATGAATATGAATTAATTTATTTTGATTAATTAATTTAACCAATGAACATGAATCATTTACTTAGTTTTTCTAAGTTGGTCAAATGTATATTTTCAAGGCTAATAACTCACAAGGGTAAAAAAGGAACAATATGCTAATTTATGCATTGATTTTATGAAATGACAAGTATTATGGACCAACTATTTATAGAAAGGAATGACATATAAAAAGAAACGGAGGAAGTATAACATATGAGCTACTTTTATAACGAAAGACATGTCAACTTTAAATAACAAAATTGAAAGATATATTTGGTCATTTTTCATAAATTAATTTCAAAATGTAATAAATATCTTCTCTCTTGCTTTATGATTTTACTTTTCCCATTTTGCACTTGGCAGTCCTTAATTAATGAAAATCATGTGTTTAGTTCTCCCTTCCTCATTTAGTCATTTATTAATATTAATTAATTATCATTAATAGAAGCATGAAAAAGCTGTCCTATCAAAACTTATATTAAGATCAATTATTTCTTTAAAAAAGTATATTTGGACATATTCATTCACACCGTTTTATTTCTTGTTACATGGACGAATATTTATTTTAGACTAAAGTCAGACAAGAAATATAATAATAATAATAATAATGATAAATAAATACCCACCGACAACTACTCTTAACTTCCAAGACCTTTTTTTTTTTAATCTCGCAGATCTGCTTTGAAGTTCGATAAATAAAATGTAATCTACGTTAGAAAAAATAAAAAATTAGAAGGTAAGAATATATTTTTTTCGAATTCAAATTTATAAATTTGAGATTTCTAGTTAAATTAAATATGAAAATGTATTCCACTATACAATATTATTTAACCATTTTCTTTGATAGAATCAATTTCAAGCATGAAAGAGGGGTAGCAAATTAGTTTATATGGATTTTATAATAAGATTATAAAATTATCACAATCAAGACATTAATGTAAAATTAAAGGAAATAAATCCAAGACCTATTCTGCTAATTTGATCTAACGTCATTTTTTCCCTTCGATACTCTCAATATGGTACTATTTATTTCTTTTATTTATTGGGAAAGTACAGCAGAACATGGCAAATTGCCCAACTAAACAAAATGTTGACGTAAGACCTAATTTGATATGGTATTAAAACAGACAGAGGTTCTGAGATCGAATCTCATCACCATTCATGTCAAAAAAGATTTTTCATGGGGCGTGTTGAGAATATAATTAACTATTAAAAAATGTATTCTCTCTAATAATTTAAGCTTTTAAATATGATGGTTACACACTTCAACAATTTATTTTAGTAAATCAAAGGGAAATACTTTTTTTTCCAGTTATACCCTTATGACTTTATCATTAAATTAAAGTAATTATTTCTCAAACTCATTGTAATATTTGTAGTCGAAACTTGAGATTTTTCAAAGTACAATTAATAAGAATAATTTAATTAAAATACTTAATTAGTTAACTCATTCTTTCTTTAAGGAAGTATTGAAACTTGTCGTTTAAAATAAGTCATAAATATTTGTGTGGATATGAAACATTCCACTAAGAATAAATGAATATTTTAAATTAAATTGCTACTAAATATGAAAATGTGTTATTGTGTTTAAACTGACTAAAAAAATGTTATATAAATTAGGATTTTTCTTAATAGTTAATTAATTAATTTTTTTTAAATGCTTATGAATCACATTCTTGCACGTCTATAATGTAAACCAGTAGTTCAACTATCTAACTACTACTACTACTACTCATTATCTGGTTTTTGTTACAAAAATAATAAATATGAGATGTGTTTCAAATAAGGTGTTGTAATTTTATCAGATGAAATATATCACAAGTAACATCTTTGATACTGTATATCAAGTTTTTAAATATTTTTATTAATAAAAATTATGAGAGTTTTGTATGTTATTGTATATCGGATTATGTTTTGAGCTAAATATTTGTAATGTAAGTTCTGGACTATATTTTTACAATAAAAGTTATATAATTGTAAATATTTCGCTACACCAATCACAAAAATCCAGAGAAATGATATTGTTATAATAAGGTTTAACGATATATATTGATCGTTAGATCCGGCCAATTAACGCAAGAAAATCATAACGGTTAAATAAATGTTTAGATTATATGTGTTGAGACTCCCAGATTTAACATTTTAATATTTTCTAAATTTCCTTGTCCCCAGGCTGGTTATAGGCATTGAAAGATTCTTAAGCAATTTGTTGCAAAATTATAGTCATGTATGTTGATTGTTTAACGCACGACTCCTCAAACTTGAGCTAAACGCAATCAAATGAACTAGTGCCAATATGTTATGCACCAAACCAAAATTTGATTTGTCCGAGCCTTATAAAGAGATAACCTATCTTATTAACCATTAATATGGACTTTTTCATTCTTCAACACTCCACCTCACGTCCAAGCTTGAACATTTGGTGTTTTGGCGCTCAACATTGCGTGAAATGAGTCCTGCTCTAATACCATGCAAAATTAGATTTCAGGTCTAACTCAAACCTCAAAAGCTAGCTCAAAGGTAGAAAAATTGTCCAAACCTTGAAAAAAAGAGACCAGTCATCTCATTAACCATCAGTACGATACTTTTCAATGTTCAACAGTTTTGAAGTTGAAAGATAAAGATAGGAATGAAATAAAGTAGAGATCTCAAAAATGTTTAGGAAACTAGCATTAGATTCCAACACATCTAGAATGCGACACAAGCATTTCTTGGATGAAGATATTTAGGTGGTGGAAAATATATGATACCAGATAGAATAGGACACATCAATAGAATATTATTTTTTTCTCAATATCCTAAAGAATGCAATATAAAGTCTTTGTCAAATGTAATTATTTTTAGTTTCACATATGACATAACTTTGTGTTCACACATTCATCTTAATATTCTCATTTCTGCAACACTCATCTTCGAGTTAAAGGTTTCAACATTCACTCTCATTAAAGAACCCTTCATCAAAATGTGCATCAAGCTACTTCAACTTAATATCATACAAAATAGTTAATATGAATAAGGATTCTTTATATAATAATGCCACTTGAACTACTGTTGTGCAAATAGCCCCACATAATTGTGGGTTGCATGCTGTCTAAAATAGTTTGGGAAGCATGGTCCCAAAGCTTGTTTTGGATCACGGGAAGTAGGAACAGTTATACTGACATTTAACTTTACTCAATATCTTTCTTGTCACGTGGTGCTGCATCCCAACAAACACATGCATATCTACAAGCAGTGACAAAGAGGCACGTGGCCTAGCCGTAAATGAAGTGGATGAAAATCATGATAGATCAGGGTTCAAATTTCAACAGAGACGAATATGACACGTAGTTATACCCATCTACCTAAGCCTTAGTGGGTAGAGAAACTTGGTGGGACATAACAAGTACTCAAAGGAATAGGCAATCTAGTAAGTTAGCCCAAAACACCACGATTATGATAAAGCAAAAAGAAGAAGAAATTTGCAATTTCAAGATCATCATCCAAGTGTTTTGGATTCTCCACTGCGCATAAACCAAATCTGCATTTATTTGAAGCATTCTCAAGGAATGCATAAAGTAGTAAGTGTATCAGTTCTTTATTGCAGCCTGAAGAAGAGCAAAGGCTGGCGCGGTAATTTTAGTGTGAGTGAGTGCAGCTCAAGTGTAGAGGACAATGGACAATCCACAAAATGCCACATATCATCTGTAAAAGGGTTAATCTGCTAAGCATCAACTTGGAATTCCAATAATCTTAAAATTAAGTATATATCTAGACATTATCATTATCACTCAACTTCACAAGCCTACATAAAGAAAAGAAAAACTTGGAATGTGAGCAATGAACTAGAACCTGGCATGGAGCACCAGTGGACTCCTGTGAACTGCTGGCCTTGTGAACCGAAAGATAATCCTGGTGTATTCAGCAGCTAAGCAACATGATAATACTTGAGCAGAAGTATGTGATGTAACTATTTATATCTATCAATGTCCTCACCCCTGAAGGAATAGCAGATATTACATATTACAGATAATGAAATTTATTTTTCCCGCTAAAGTCATGTTTGAGGGACGTTAAGAGGTGAATCACCTGATATTCACTTTAATTGCTATTTAAACCAGATTCAGACACAATTTAAAGGTCAGTTAGGATGAACCATAGAAAACTCTATTCAGGTTATTTGTTACATCAAGAAATAACCTTCAAAAATCAAGAAATAATTCATTTACTCCGAGTCTTATTACTGACGCAATGGATTGCTATTTGAAAACACTTTCAACATAAAAATAGCTACTTTAAGAACATGAACTATGAGTTAGGGATTAAGAATAAACACTGTACATATCCTGCAGGTTACATGTCACCTTTCGTTGGCAGATATAAGAAATATACTTTTTTGAAGTAGCCGCTCAACTTGTTGTATTTCTTGATGTCAGTTTGTGATTCTGTACTATACAATGCCACATTAACATTGGCAGATTGAATTGGTCATTCCTTCCTTTTAGAGGATCTAAACTAGATGTACTACCACATGTGCATGCTTTTAGGTTAACCCCTTGGATGATCTTCGCAAGAATTCTGCCACCAGATTTGAAAATGCAGAAGAACTGTTCTTCAATAACTCGTTAGGAGTATCAAACTCGAGAATGTTTCCTGCATCAAACAAGACAGATTTTATCAGGCAATATAATCCGTTTTGAATAATATTATGTGTGTATTCTCAGATGTTCTATGTCCTCATCATTTTGAGTTCTTATCCCATTACAGGTCAATGTTTGCACTATATTCTGCCACTACTAATGTCATGCAGTTGTATACAAGTAGCTGATATGTTAATCATTCTAACTGTTAACTAATGTTATGCTGTTTTTTTTGTGCGCGCTTGAGGTGCTACCGTGCTAGTGCTAGGTCCTGTATCTTTACCTTCAACAAGAACTAAAACAAGATCATTATCGATGACGGTGGGTATCCGATGTGCAACTGTTATGACTGTACATCTATTTGTTTCTTCTCTTATAGTTTTCTGAATGACATTGTCTGTCTCTGTATCCACCGAAGCAGTAGCTTCAACAAGTACCAATATTCTCCTTTTCTGTAGCAACACCCTAGCTAGGCACACAATCTGCCTTTGACCCACACTCAAGTTTTCTCCGTCTTCTGCAACTGCAACATAAAATTCTTGATCATTAATTTGAAGATCATTTGTTTCCCTTTCCAAATGTTGTATATTTTGAATTCTTTTAAGGATGGAAAATAAAGGTGGGTTCAGACCACAGAACCTAGTATTTGTACCTTGTGCATCAAGAAGCCTTAGATCCTGCTTTACAATATCAGCTAAATGACATTTTTGCAAGACCTGAAATATGAAATCATTCTTATAGTAAGTTACAAAGTCATGTGAGATTGCTCAAAATACAGAATAGTATATCTTAGTAAGTAAAAAGATCAGAAAATGTTTTGAGGTTGGAAACAATGTTTGAAGAAAAAAGATGCTCAGAGGAATAAGTACGCAAAATTTCTTCAGTAATTGAATTATTTATAACATTTTCACTTGTTAAACCTAAACCTAGTCTCACCGGAATACTTGGGATGGCCATGACGACCGGTGGCTGGTTTGCCTACCACGAACAATTACATAGCAGCCCTTCATAATACTACTAACCCAGAAAAATCAGAACCCATTGTGCTAAAACCTATCAAGTATTTGCACGGAGAACCCACCATCACATGGACAAAGAAAGAATTTGATCAATTGTGTATAAGGCAAAATTTACAATATGCAGTAGTGGCAAAATTCTTATACGGTAGACCCGACTTCCAGTTGCTGAGAAAGAATATGCCAACACAGTTGGAGATCAAAGGAGCATGCAACATCGGATATCTTGAAGATTGTCATGTCTTGATTAGATTATCTTTACTAGAAGACTATGCTGCATTAATGTCTAGAGCATGGGAGTTACATGTTCGAAATAGGTATTTTCCTGTAAGATTCCTGAAGTGGGATCCGTGGATTAATCCGGAGGAAGAAACCACAATTGCAATAGCATGGATATCATTCCCAGGCCTTCCAACAAATTTGTTTGAAAAGGAATCCATGTTCTCAAATGGCGAAAGCAGTAGGTGAACCACTGGTCATAGATAAGGCTACCAATAATCAAACTAGGTCAAGTTGTGCAAGGGTGAAAGTGGAAATTGATTTGCTAAAAGAACAACCAAAAAGAATCCAAATTGACTGTCTTGATGAGGAAACTGGAGAAATTACGTCAAAATGGCAACAGATTCAATATGATTACTTGCCAAAATATTGTACTCATTGTAGACTACAGGGTCATGATATGACAGGGTGTTGGAGTATTCACCCTGAATTTAGACCAAAGAAGGAGAGCGAAGAGACAAAGGAGAATGAAGTACAGAATGAAAACAAAGCTAATGCAGGTGGGCAACAACTTAATACACCTCCAAAAGATAAAGGGAAAGAAAAGAAAGTTGAGGAACCAAAACAGCCACCAACAAAGACCATGAAAATTGGCAGAACCAGAGGGATAATAACTGAGCAAAAGCAATGGCAGGTGATACAATATAAAAAGAATAGAGATAACAATAGTAAATCTATTCATGGGGAAAGGGTACAAAATAATAGGCAAAACACAGATAACCATGACAATGAAGAAAAGGCAGAAAACAAGAACAAGTTTGACACTTTGGTAAACTTGGAAGAAGAGGAGCAATCTGAAAGACATAACAACAATCCAGAGGAACAACAACAAAGTATAAAGAATATTGAAACAACAAAATTATGGGTGGAGGCATCGTTTGGTAAAGAACAAGACAAAGAGAGTGGAACAAAGCCAAGAGTTACTGACCCAGTCAAGCAGACAATTTATGAAGGCATCAAAGATATAACTGATATCTCTGATAGTGCTGGCAGTGATAGCTCCAGGGTAAATGAATCCAAATTCAAAAATAGTAAGCCACAACAGAAAGAAGGGGAACAAGAAATAGAGGGGCAGAGTGTTGATGCAAATCAAGAAATAGAAAAGCATAATGGGGACTTCGTCAGGAGATAAAACAGAGGTTGAAAAACCACAAGATGATAAGTCACTAGAAGATAAACCACCTGATGATCCTGGATGGCTAGAGAAGACAACTGATAATAAATTTGTAATGGAGAAACAACAAGAACAGGAGAAAGGAGAAACACAAGGGCATAATACAACAATATCACAAATTCAGACTGAAGAAAATGGAATACCCCCAAAAATGTAATATAAATACAGACAATGAGCAAATTATTGAAAAAGGAGTTCAACCCAAATCACGAACAATAAATGATGAACAGAAGCATGATGAACATATTGATACTGGGGATGATAATGATGTGGAACACAACAAAAATACAAGCTTACAGGAGGAAGAGTTCATAAGAAATAGAGGTGACATATCACCTAGACATACAACAAGATGGAAAAAAGAGAACAAACAAGAAAAATCCATTAGAGAAAAACGTGTGCCCCCTAAGGCAGCAGGGGGTGTACTAACAAGATTAGCCAGTGACAAAACTACTTCTCAATGAATAATTCGCTTATATGGAATATAAGGTCGGTAAACACTCAACGGGCCTTTGAAAGAGTAGTTATGATGAATAGACAGAAACATTTTAACTTTATAGCCTTGATGGAACCCTTTCAGCACATTAGACATATAGACATGTACAGACAGTGGCTGGGAATGGGTACAACTTGGCATAACATCAATGGTAAGATTTGGGTATTTGTGAGAGATGAGTTCCAAGTTGAAACAATAATGGATACTGATCAGATGCTAACTTTAGTGTTGACTCAGATGGAGGGCAATCAGGAAATCACTGTTTCATTGGTTTATGCAAGTAATGATAAGAGATACTAGAATAGAACTTTAGGATGCTCTTTATGAATTATCCACACAAATTGATTCTCCTTGGCTTGTAGGGGGAGATTTCAATGCAATTATAGATGAGGCTGAGAAGCTTGGTGACCTGCCAATCTCATTTGCTGAGACTGAAGACTTTATGCACTGTGTAAATGTTTGTCAACTTGTTGATATGGGATTCACTAGAAGCATATACATTTGGTGGAATGGTATGTCAGATGAAGCTTGCATATTTAAAAGGTTGGATAGGTGCTAGGGGAATCAGAGCTTGATGAATGTGTTCCCGAATATTGAAGTTGAACACTTGATTAAACAAGGTTCTGATCATGCTCCTCTACTAATCAGTTAAAAAGAAGATGGCAAAATTGTTAAGAAACCTTTCAGATTTCTTAATTTTTGGGTGGAACAAGAGTCATTATTGAAGGTAGTTAAGCAAAATTGGTCAGGGGACTTTGGTCCAGACCCCTTCTTTAAGGTTCATAACAAAATGAAAAAAGTCAGTAAGGCATTGGCTAAATGGAGTAGGGATACCTATGGAGACATTTTTAAACAGGTAGCAACTCTAGAAGAAGTGGTGAAGGTGAATGAAATAGAATTTGAACAACATCCTACTAGTGGAAACAGAGAGAGACTACAAAAAGTGCAAGCAGAACTTATCAAATTTTATGTTGTGGAAGAAAAGTTCTGGAAACAAAAAGTTGGGATGCAATGGTTCAAAGATGGAGATAGAAACACAGTTTTTTCATTCACATGTAAATGGTAAGAGAAAGAAGTTACAAATCAAGAAGATTCAAGATCAAAATGGTATTTGGTTGGATAAGGAGGAGGATATCATCCAGGAGGCTATCAGATTTTACACAGATCAGTTTGCTGAAGTTCATATTCCATCTAACTTTGACATATGGAATCATATACCTCAACTAGTCAATGAAGATTAAAATAAACTGATCCATGAAATACCATAAATTGAAGAAGTAAAGAGAGCAGTATTTGGTCTTAATGCAGACAGCGCAGGTGGCCCTGATGGTTTCACTGAGAAGTTCTACCTACACTGTTGGGAGATAATTGAAGAAGATGTGGTATCTATGGTGCAATCCCTTTTTTTGTGGGCATGAACTACCTAGATATGTCACGTGTACTAATCTAAAGTTATTGCCCAAAAAGAAAGAGATCATGACCTTCTCTGACATGAGGCCTACAAGTTTGAGCAACTTTAGTAGTAGGATTCTGGGATATTCTCCAGAATCCTACGTGACAGACTAGCACACCTATTGCCAACAATCATTTCCCTCCAGCAAGCAGGATTTGTCAAGGGAAGGAGCATTATTGAATATATATAGTTAGTACAGGAAATTGTACATGATATTAGGATAAGGGGTAAGCCAGCTAATGTTGCAATAAAGATGGATATGACAAAGGCATATGACAGAGTTTCATGGTTATTTTTAACCAAAGTGTTAAGAAAGATGGGTTTTAGTGAGATGTTGATTGATATGGTCTAAAGAATTGTCTCCAATAATCGGTATTCCATTTTAATTAATGGACAGCCACATGGTTTCTTTAAATCTACTAGAGGAGTGAATCAAGGAGACCCCTTATCACCAACACTTTTCATCCTAGCAGCTGAATGTATGTCCAGAACTTTGAATGCATTGCACAAAGATGAAAAATTCATAGGATTTAGAATGCCAAAGTGGAGTCCAAATATCAATCACTTGGAATACGCAGATGACACTATCATTTTCACCTCTGCCGAGGATAATTCCTTAAAACTGGTGATGGAAACTCTGACTATGTATGAGGAAGTTAGTGGACAGTTGATTAACAAAGGAAAGAGTGCAATATATCTACTTGAAAATGCAACAGTAGAGGTGGTGCAACTGGTGAATGCAGTTACAAGGATACCAAGGAAGGATTTTCCGTTCACGTACTTGGGTGTACCGATTTACTATAATAGGAGAAAGAATGCACATTATAAAGAGATCATGGATAAGGTAAGTAACAGACTTTTCTCCTGGACAGGAAAATTACTATCCATTGGTGGAAGGATCACTCTCATAGGCACATTAAGCATGTCTTGCAAAGCATGCCCATACATTTGTTATCAGCCTGCGATCCACCTGCAGGGGTTATAGCCAACCTACATAGGATGTTTGCTAAGTTTTTTTGGAGTAACTCAGTAGGAAACTCTAGTAAACATTGGACCTCTTGGACAGTGTTGTGTCATCCGTATGACGAAGGTGGATTGGGATTTAGAAGTCTACAGGATGTTTCAAAAGCTTTATTTGCTAAAATATGGTGGAATTTTAGGACTAAGCAGTCCTTTTAGAGAATGTACTTGAGCAATAAATATTTAAAGAAGGAGCATGCTGTGTTGACCGAATGGAAAAGAGGAACATATATGTGGAAAAAGATGATACAAGTGAGAGATCAGGTAAGAACAAGAGATACGGTGGCACAGAAACAAGGACAATCTCATTTTTTGGCTAGATAATTGGACTGGACTAGGAGCACTGTATCATGCTACTGGTACAATTTTTTATTGTGATAGAACAGTAGTGCAAGTGCATGAGATAGTGAATTCAAGCAGATAAAATGTATCAAGGTTAAGGGGTCTACTGTCTAATGAAATAGTGGAGCATATTCTAAGCGACATCCCTCCTCCTACTGAACATGGACCGATTGATAAACCTTTTTGGAAGCTAGAGGCAAGTGGAAAATTCACAATAAAATCTGCATTTCAATTAGTAAGACAGAAAAGAGTCAAACATGCTATATAAGAAAATATGGATAAAGGGCCTGCCAGTTAAAATCTCTTTCCTTCTGTGGAGATTTTGGAAGTATAAACTTCCTTTAGATGATGCGGTAAGGAGATGGGATTTTCAATTTCCGTCCAAATGTTATTGTTGCCAGTCTCCTAGGGTAGAAAACTTTGCGCTTGTTTTTCTGCAGTCTCCCGTAGCTCAGTTTGTATGGAATAGTTTAGTGGACCAATGTGATTCAATATACAAGGATTACAGATTACTCAAGAAATTAACCTATGGTGGGATGCCCCTACGAATCCTCATGTTAGATATATTTTCCAAGCTGTCCCAGCAATTATATTATGGGAGCTATGGAAAAGAAGAAATGCTATTAAACATGGAGGGAAGATGTCCCATATGAAGCTCATGTATCAAGTGATGCATACTATTGTAATGTTCATGAAGGTAAGAAGGAGTAACTTCAAGTATGCACCCTACGAATGGAGTGAATTGGTGCAGGTATTACAAGTTTATACTCCTTAATTCAAGGTTAGGTAGGTACTATGGAAGCCCCCTGAAAGAGGATGCATTAAATGCAACACAGACGGTGCCTCAAGGGGAAATCCAGGAAGAAGTTCATGAACTTCTGTGTTAGAAATCATAGTGGGAATATTATACATGCGCAAGCAGAAAAAATGGAGGATACATATAGTACAAACACACAAGCAGAAGCAATGGCTATTCTTCAAGCTTTGAAGTTCATCAACCACACTCAAGTACACAGGTGATCATAGAGACAGATTCTGTACTACTTGAGAAGGTAATACACAAAACTTGGGAGGTGCCATGGCAGATAGTAAATGTGATGGAGGAAATATGGGAAATTATGAACAACTGTAATATTACAGTGACACATAATATTACAGTGACACATATCTTGAGGGAAGGAAATAAAATTGCTGATTACTTGGTAAATTTTGCTTTAGATCAAGGTAAAGTTCTAATTACCTCATTCCACCAGATGGAGATAGAAGGAAGAAGGTTGATCAATAATGACAAGTTACAGATGCCCTATGTGAGGAAGAGACCATACAAATGAAGGAACTTGATGAAGATAAAAGGAAAAGATTTTGCAATCTCTATACTTGAATCCAATGGGAGGAGAGCATAGAGGGCATTTTTTAACTAACTGGTTGTTTGATTTTGCAGGTGCTAATTGATACAACAACACATATAGTGGGAATTTCCACATAACAAAACAGGAGAAGGTTCAACATAGCTTAAGAGAAAATTAGAAGCATCCAATACAAAATAACACCTATGAGTCCTGCAAAGTACTTTTTCAGCTGATACTTGTTTAATGTGTGGTATTAGTGTCTTCGGGTGCTCATTATATTAAACAAAAACTAGTTGAACAAAGTATGATGCAAACGAAGGTAGATCCAAAAAAGACACAAAGGAAAATGGATGGCATACATCTAAAATCGAAGCTACAAGGAATGGAACAACAAATAAACGGAAATCTAGTTGGGGAAATACAAATCACCAGATCGGCATACAAAAAAAAAAAACAAATTGATACAGCACTGGCAACAGATACAAAATTGCAAGAATACTATGAATCCATATCCAAGTTACATCAACATCACAGTAATGGAAAAGAAGAAGACAACGATGATACCCCAAAACAACAAAAATAAGAGTTGGAAAGCATGATTACAAGACGAATAGCTCGGCGATCCCTGGCAACCGGAGATGAGTACCTCAGCTGGGTCTTTACACTTTCTAGTATAGGAGTTTTGCTTTTGTTTTTTTTTAACGTTTTGCTTTCCTGTTCTTAGTTTAGAACTTTAGATTAGTGAACTTTTTGTTTCTTTTATTTTAATTAATAAAAAATAATTACAGCCTTCAAAAAAAAATATCTTAGTAAGTTGCAAAGTATCATACTTTTCCGAATAAAACCAAGAAAACAAAGTTCGGAACATTACCTCCCAGAATTCCTGATCTGTTTAGTGTTGTAATGGATCAAGAAATTGTTCCTTGGAACAAAGTTGGATCTTGTGGTATTATACTCAACTTAGAAGTTAGACCTCAGGTCTTGCAAACCGATCTTCGAAATGTCTATCCCATCGATAAGAATGCATCCCTCAGATGGTTCCACTACCCTGAAGAAAGTTTGGATCAAAGTAGACTTCCCATTACCTGTTTTTCCCACTACACCAATTTTCTTTCCCTCTGGAAAGGTGCAGGTTATACCTTTTAGAACTCTTGGGAGATCAGGGTTGTATTGTACATGAAGATCTTTCATTTCAATTCTTCCTTTCAGAGGCCAATCAGGTTTTGGCCTGGACTTTTCAATTATCAGTGGAGCTTCCCTAGGAACGTCGCTAAACTGAAGTATTCTCTCTACTGAGATCAATTTGTTCTCAACATTGCAAAGGTTCCACATAACCCAAGCTTGGAGAACATTATGATTTAAGCCATAGGTAGCTGCTAGTCCTGATAAACCTGCAAACAGATGAAACATGTGACATCACACACTGAAACCATTTACCACAGTGAAAGAAAGTGAATTCCTCAATTTGTGTGAGTTCTTAATCTAAGATTAGTTTCTTATGTATACGCATGCATCACCAGGGAAGCTTCCTGGAATGTGTTACACAGGATGCATGAAATGGAAATGGAGAAGAATAAAAGCTTATTGGGATCTATAGCCTCTCGTGGCAGGATGCCGAGAAGAAAGAAGAATATGAGATTGAAGAGAAAGTTAATTCGAACACAGAGCCATTCCATTGTAGCAGAGTTGTGAAAGACAACACGAGAATAGTTATCAATGAGACTTAAATTCTTATTCAAGAATCGGTCTTCCTGATTAAAACAACGAATTGTTGCTACACCGGTGAGAGATTCAGAGAAATGATGCAGGATTGGAGCTTTCTGAATGTCAATCATCCTCGCCAGTTCTCTAGCAGTGGTAATGTAATATGCCTGCAAAAAGAATTGAATCATTAACAATAGAACAATAAAATAAAAATACCTGCCGGGCAGTTAAAAGTAAAATGCTCATTGTTTGCATTCCAATTTAGAAGTGATAAAAAAAATGATTCATGCTCAATAATTGCCTGGCTGTTAACAGCAAATAGGGACCAAAAGTAACTTCAGGTTGAGCTTCTTATTACCTGATACCACATGGAGAGCAAGTATCAGAAGGAAAACAAAAAAAATCTGACAGGCAACGTTGGACATAAGGACAACAATGCTCAATAATTGAATAAGTGCAAATGCTAGTCCAGCCAATCTGATGGAATATCTGTGTCCACGATGCTTTGGTCCGTAGAAGACTGACAAGCAAGAAACATAAATTGAAGTTCAGAATAGATGCAGCCAGAAAGTTATGTATTGAGAAAAGAAAGTTATGTATTGGCTAAAATGTTTCATAACTATATTCAATAAGCTTTAAATATACTCGTGAATTAATGCATCATAGATCAAATCTAACAGTAGAAATGCAGATAGAGAAATCGATGTACCAAACCAGAGTCGCTGCACCAACTATTCCCAGATTTCAGTGTTATGCCAGATCAAGAAATCAACATTTCAAATTCAACAATCTGTTGAAAGCTGCAGGCACACAAGAGCAGAAACTTGTTACTTGATAAATGAATCATCAAATTAGTTTCCAGGAAATGTTTAGGCGGTCTTCATTTTCTTCATGAACAATTCAATCTTATCGGCAGCCTTATACATATTCTTTTGTTTAATTTCCTGCAGCAGAACACTGCATGTCTTGTATCGAGGAGTAATCTCTTGGCGGACCATATCCTCAAAAATAAGATACGCCCATTCACATTTATTGGCTCGGCATAAACCATGGATAAGAAGTGCATAACTTGATAGGTCAAGACTTAGATGATGCTTATTGACAATGTCATTCACCAATTTTTTCAGGAATTCGTCCGTCTTTCCAACTTTAAAGCACAACTTGAGCAGCGGAAAGTATGACTGTACATCAGGTTTACAAAATGGTGAACTTTCCAGATCCCTTAAAAATTCTTCCGCTCTTTCCTCTTGCAAATGATGGCAAAACATGGCAATGATAGTATTGTAAGTCGATGTATTGGGTTGAACATCATTTCTGGGCATTTCAACCTTCAAAACATGAGTAGCTTCTTGTAATCGGTGTGCCATGCCTAATGTATGAATCAGAGCATTGTAAAAAAATGTATCAGGTTTACAGCCAACTGATTTCATCCTCTCAGCAATCTTAAGGGCTTCCTCAAATGCCCCTGACTTTGTCAAGAAACACATAATGGTGGTGAAAGTAACAACATTTGGTACACATCTTTCTCCTTGCATTTCATCAAGTAGCTCATAGACCTTCTGGAAGTTAAATTGCTGGCAGTAAGACTTGATGATGGTTGAGTAGCTGATGACACAGGGACAACAACCGCTGCCTTTCATCTCCTGAATTGTCCAGTATGCTTCTTCTACCCGATTAACTTTGCACCAACCATGAATAAAAATGTTAAACGTGTTCACATTTGGTGGGATATGCAACTTGAGCTCGTAAAAGATTTCACGCGCCTGTTGGACTCTATTTTCTTTGCACAGAGTGTCAAGTAACAAATTCATTGACTTTGTATTCTTCTCCAAACCGAATTTTCCCAACTCATCAAATGTCCTTACTGCTTCTTTCCACTCTCGTGCACCTGCAAACCTTCTCATAACTTTTGCTATTGTATTAAGAGAAATAAGATGGTCTGCATGCATTTCGTCTAACAATGAACGCATCTTTTCCATTTTCTTCATTTTCCCCAGTATATCCACCAACTTATCGTACAATTCTGGTGAGGGCTTGTAGTTGGCACGTGATTGTGCCCATCTAAAAGCACCAAGTGCAGACTTCCAATCATCTTTGAAGCGATAAAGAACCCTATCAACAAAGTTGTCAGTGATCTGTATGGAATCACACGCCGGGTCAGAAAGCAAAGATTGGAGAACCTCATCTTCACAAGTTCCAGGACTTATTCTAGCAAGTACAATATTAACATCAGCATCACTTCCCAAGTTCATGCATTTCTGCTGCTCACCAGGAATTCTATCGCCAGCAAACTGAGGACTTTCACAACAAAAATCACTAGACAGGGTGGAAAAGTAGCTAAAGCAACTTGTACATGTTACATTGAAACTGTTACAAACCCGAAATGGGTGAAAAGTCGGAAAGTGTGTAGAGGTTAGTTTTCTAATATAGAAGTTCATGAGACTAGTATCAGTACCACATAAGAAAACAACTATAACAACTATGACTTAATCCCAAACTAGTTGGTGCCAGCCTATAACAAACACGGCATGTAAGTATTTATCGTTCCTGCATTTACACATTGTAAAGAAAATCAGCAACTTAACAGATATACTAATGCAAAACAGATAAAATTATTAGAACTGAGAATACTGATTAACGAGAAACATATTTTAGCATCATTTCTTTCAAAATTTAAGACATAATTCAATCGAACTAGATTTTCAGCAGCTGCATTAGAATAAATTAGTCGAACTTTAATACTTTACTGATGTGTATAACAAGTCTAGAAATAAGAAATCCAGAGAGGATAATAACATTGATTGGTTGTTCTGTTTCTAGAAACAAAACCTAACTGCACCTATAAAACTTGTTCCTCAGTTCAAACTTCATAGTATATAAAACTTTAACCAAAACATATGTCAAAATACTTATTCTCAAGTAACAAAACCTTTTTATCTCAAGTATCAAGAAACATGTCCTATAAAAGCAGTTCATCTGAAATAACTGTTTCAGTATCATATCAAGTAAAAGACTTGTCCCATATGCAAGTTCAAAACATTCGGTAAAGCATTCACTTTATAAACCATGTATAAATCATGAAAGTTATAAAACATCAATTGTGGTAAAATTACTACTCATAGTACTCATGCTGAATTACGAATTCCTTTGGTCAATCTATAATCACATTCATATCAATTTCGAGTTAATCTCCTTGTTAAGGCTAATTCATAAACTAAGATAAAGATTTTTCAATCCTTTTTGGATCTTCTTGTCCATCAAATTGCTAAATTATAATTATCCTAGGTCATAAGTAATTTCATTGATGCACAATCTCCTAACTTCAGCCAATTTACATAACTTGTTCATCTACTTCTGTCTCCAAATTACAACTTACTGTCTAACTCATTGTCTCTGGTAATAAAATGTCTGCCTCCAAAATAGATTATCTAGACTAAGAATTTCTCATGGAAAAGCTGCTAAGGATCAAGGTAAAGGTGTAAAGGAAGAAAAAGATTGACCTCAACCCGTTTAAATCTGTTGAACCCTTCTCTTCTTTCTGCGTATACCCCCTTGCTTCGCACTGCCTCTCTTTCTTCTCTATCTATTCAAATTGTTTTCTTCCTAATCCCTAATCCCTGCTCTTTTCTTTTTTTTTAATTTGCTGCAGCTTGCAGCCCTTTGCTGCTTTGGGCCTCTGCCTTCTTTTTTTTTTAAACGTTTTGGTCATGAAAACTTACATAAATATACTATATTTAAAAAATATTTACCATTTATAGCAATAACATATTTTTTACTTGATCACTTTTAATACATTTATAATACAGTTTTAATACATATTACAAAGAACAATTTATTATTCACATATAATACAAGTTTTATTGATGGATAATACATTTATCACACATTTTAATATACTTATAATACAATGTGTCAATTTCTTACCAAACAAGCATAATATATTTTAAAAAATAGTTATAATAGCATACATATTCACTTTTAATACATATTGCAGATTTAACATAACATTGTTATGTATTGCTATAAATGGTAATAAATAAGAAGTATCACTAAAATCAGTAATTATTTATTAAAAGGTACTCATTCAAGTAATTTTTTCTTAAAACAAACTAACAATCTGCCACTCGTTTTTAAAAAAAATCAAAAGACCAAAATGACTTTATTTCAATGTAGGGTATTACATTCTCCCCACCTAAAGAAATTCGGTCCCCGAATTTAAACAAGTGCATACTGGTAGATTGAAACAAGTGGAGGTACTTGATTTTCATACCATTTTCTGATTCCCAAGTAGCTTCTTCAATGGTATGATTTTTCCATAAGACTTTTACGGATATAATTTCTTTTGACTGTAACCTTCTAACTTGTCTATAAACAATAGACATTGGTTCCTCTTCATACGTTAAGTTCTCATCAATTGGCATAGTCGATGTTTCAAGCACATGAGAAAAGCCTGATATATGTTTCCTTAACCTAGAGACATGAAACACCGGATGGATGGAAGACATTTCATGAAGAACTGGCAGATGATACACCACTACCTGGTCAAGTATCTCGTATCTCATCTTTCATAGGGGATACTTATAGGAACACTTTATCCCCAACATCGAACATTAAGCCCCTTCTTCGCTTATCTGCATAATGTTTTTGTTTGCTAGGAGTTATAAGCGAGCTTTGTTGGTTATTTGGACTTTGTCAATAGCTTCTTATACCAAGTTTAGTCCCATACAGTAGCCTACCCAAATTACAATAAAATCACCTACCATACTAGGCTTCATACGTCACCATATGGAATCTTGACTACAATTTACTTTTGTATGCAAGTCAGCTAAGATAGGTAAGTAACCCAATTACCTCTAAAATCAACTAAAATCAAGAGTGCAAACTCTTAATATATCCCCTAGAATTAGTATAGTACACTCATATTGACCGTCCTCTGCGAATAAAATACAGTACTATAATATCTAATCATATACTTGAGGCTTCTTGAAAACATTTCCAAGAGATGAAGTGAACAGAACCCATTGGAGTCAAACAATTCCACTCAGGTAAGTTTGTCCATATTTTTATCCATTGCATCTGGTTTTGACCAGTAAAAAAAGAATGTGCTGACCTTGTAAAATCGATTTATACTTACCCATATAGGGTCAAGACTGTCACGACCCGAGCCTACACCCTGGACGTGGCCGGCACTCGAGAACCATTGCTGGTCCCCCAGCGAACCCTCATCCTGGCTGACTACAAGCGGAAGACTAACTCAAGCATACAAAAGCTTAAAAACTGAATAAAAAGAATATATTCAACTCGCCATAAAATAGGCAACTTAAGTCTTTAAAACATTTAACAAAATAAATGAACAGA
>JAJONR010007126.1:0-27125 GCA_029582245.1 Solanum etuberosum
AGAGACATTCATTGAACTATAACTCCAGGCATTACTTGATCCAAATTAAATTCTATTCCGCTACATCTTTCATAAATTAGTGAGAACATCACCCATTGACATGTCCATATCAATTAAAAACGAATTTGAAGTTATATATGTACTTATAAAGCAAAAAAAAATTAGATTGTTAATTAATGTAATTTATGACGTTACGTTACCAACAATCTAAAAAGTTTCCTATCATTTTTTTAAAAATTATATGATTGTATGTATAGATAAATTATATGATTGTATAAATATACGTCAATGTAAATTCTATTAAATAATAACTTATAATTATTAGATGAATAATAAGTATACATTTACTTTTTATAATGTTCGGATCAGCTTTCGCACATCATGACTAATTTTATGAGATATCAGGCACCAAGACTAGCAAATGAAAAGAAATCACTTTATATTTTTATCTCAGATAAAAATATAATTAAAATTGTGATGAGGCATCTAAAACACTTTTAATTTGCTTCATGTCACTCATCATAGTTGACTCTTGAAATAAAAAATATATAATTGAACACAACTTTTTCTCTAAGATATATTCCAATTAAAGTTAGGGTAATATGCTTACCCTTCCCAAAAGAAATTATGTGAATATATTAATGTTCTTATCTTCTACCTTTTCTAATTTTAAAAAAAAAAGTAGTCAATTAAAACGAGTAAAAATTATAATTTTCATCTTTATTCCAATTTAATCCGCGCCGAAAACAAACATTTTGTACATTAATTCCACTCGTTTTATCATAAAGGAATATACTAAATTTAATTAGAAAAATATAAAAGTAGTTCTCATCATGTTGAAGACGATTTAAACAAATTAAAGGAATTATACTTATGAATTGAATATAAAATAGTTTAGAATCAAAGTGATAAGGATTCTCCAATAACTTGTTAATTATATTCGAGAATTTGAGCTTTGAATTACCTGTCAATCCTTAATAATATGATATATAAGATTCATTTATTAATTGAGTTAATTAATTAAAGCAAAAGTCAAAGACGATATGCAGAAATAAGAACAGATTTTTTTGTTGTTGATTTTACTAAGAATATATATGGGAAGAGTGAAGGGTTTGTTTGTGGAACTTTCTTTTGAAATCTTGAATTTATTTATTTTATAAATAGTCGTCCATCAAAATAATAATAATTTTTTTTTATATTAATGATATATATATATATATATAAAAAATTATATATACAAAATATAGTATATATTTTTTATATATATATTTAGCTAGCGAATGTAATTATATTTAATCGATCAGCCAAATGTGTAATTTGCCCCACCAGCAACAAAAAAAAGGCTCTAAAAACCTTTTTTTCTTTCATTTCAATTTGTTTGTCCTGTTTTGATTTGATACGGAATTTTAAAAAGTAAAGAAGACTTTTGTATCTTCTGGTCTTAAATTAAAAATATGTCAAATGTATCAAAACATATTTAATCTTGTGGTCTTAAACATGTCACGTGCAAGGTAGAAATAAAAAAATTGCTAAAAAAAAGATATATTTTTAAAAAAACAAACTATAAAAAAAAGTAGGACAAGATAAATTAAAACAAAGGGACTAGTTCTTTTGGTCCCTTCATTATTGGTAAATTCCGATTTTGATCTTTATGTTTATGACTCAATACATTTAACTTTCCGTTCATTAAAAATATGTTTTTTTGGCTCTTTCACAAGGAAGTGTGATATATTTGAACTATTTTTAGTAGTATATTATACTCCTACGTAACAATATAAATTTAACAAAACTCATGAGTATTTAACTATAAAAAGGTAAATAGTTCAAAAAAAAAATGTAAATATTCATAAGCAAAGAAATTAAAATATTTTAACATGGGTTGTGGTGCAGTGATATATGGGACTACTTCACCCTTAACTAGAGGTCTCGGGTTCGAGTCCTGGGAGCACCACTTCCGAATGAGCCCTGCAGTGCGCAATTCGAATTTAGTCAGGGCTCCAATGTGATGGGAAAACAACAAAAATAATAATTAAATGTGCATTCAAATATAGCAAGGACTAATTAAAAGGGCTATAATCCTAATTTTCACGGTTTCTCATTGCTAATTCATTGCTATTAATCGGTTTCTCACTTAATTTGCATTTTCCCACTATAATGGATCATTTTAAGTGTAAGTTGTTAGAGAAAATACACTTAATTATGTTTTCAATGCGTTTTCTCACATGCGGATCTAGAAAAAAAAGATTATGCATGAGCCAAGAATATGGATTTTTATGGTAATAAGTGATAGTGAGATTCAAACTTAGTACCTCTGATTGCTTCGATATCATATTCTTGAAATATCATAATCATCTCACCGAAACAGTTAATTTATTAAAGTGAGTACACACTGTTCTTTACTTCATTACGTCTTCAACACGTCATTTCATATGATGCATGCCTAATCTTTTTCTATGACCAATCACATTAAAATTCTTTTTGACATGACAGTAAAACTCGAACTCGGAATCTCTGTTGGTACAATTTGATAGGCTGTTTTATGTTTACAATCTATGAATGATAAGAACTTCCTATTGTGTGAGTATTGGTTCTTTATGTTGTTACATAACAGGAAAGAAGTGATAACATGACTTCCCTTTGTTGTTTGTTCATTAGAGTGTTAGCATATAATAAGGAATATATTTTCCGACAAATTTACTCTTAAACTTTACACATCAATGGTCCAAAATGTATGTTTGTGTGAGAGAGAAAATGGTTAGTGGAGGAAATTCAATGGCAATTTAGATGAGGGGACAAAGGGATGCTATTGATTAAGGTATTGAAAATTTGATTGAAGAAGTCAAAAATTTCGTTAAGTATTTATAGCCATTAAAATCCATTATTTTCACATGTATGAGTCTCCAAGCTATAGGTAAAGATAGTAAACCAGGGTGCAAGTTGCAATCACTCTGGCATTTTCATACCCTTATCATCGATCCATTGATTTCAATACTAATTATTGGACTAAAATATACTCCTAACATGGTATTATATTAACCATTTCAAATCAAACTTGTATGATTTTTCTCAAACAATCTTACATTTTTCCTCACCTGGCCAACTTACAATATTGGACTTCATTCGCACATCCAATATAATGCACTATTCAGAGTTGAATTTTACTTCTTTATTTCATATATTCCCTAGCTCTTTATAGCCTTATTACAAGAGGGATGGTCCAAAATTTTGAATCAAGGTCTATCCAACAAATGTTTTCTATATATGAATCAGTAAACAAGACGAGGACAATTCTAAAAGTATAAGAAAAATCAGAAGGTAGAAGAAACTACTTTGCATGAGACAAATAGACAATAAAAAAATGGGAAGAATAATTCAGATAATCAGTATATAGACTTTACTTTTAAAAAAGAGATCGATAAGATCATAAATTGTTTTTATATTTGTACTACGTAATCAAAAGAATTAAAGAAGGCCTAACAAATCTTAGATGCTCCCAAATACACTAGAGACCTATAGCTAGTCTATAAAAAACATCCAAACGTGATCACTATACAAAAGTTTAATGTTAATGAACATGAAATGTTGGACAAGAAGAATGACATCTTTTTTTTTTTTTTTTTTCCATCCAGTATTTGATATATGTATTAATGTTTCGATCAATTCGAATTCACGCAGTGTAAGGATCATTTAATTAAAGGGGAAGTTGTTCTCCCTATTTGGATTTTTTTTAATGTCACGCCCCAAACTCAAGGGGCGCAACTGATACCTAATGCCAAAACTTAGGTCTAAGTTGACCTTGTTGAACTATTTGCTAATAGCGCTAAGCAACCACACACAATCAAGAAATTAAACAAGTATATCTCGGCTTAAAAATAAGTCATCCGACTGACTAGGCCCCCTGTCATCAGCACTACAGAGAAAATAACTACTCCCAAAAGTACGAGTTAATTCCATCGTTCAAACGGGTGGTATATTACATTTTCATAGTTAGAACTCGAATCTGAGAGGTCCGATTAAAATCGAAGGAAGACTTAAAAAAACTTTCAAACGTGAGTTTACAAAAGTATAATGTTTGTAAAAATGAAATGTTCGATCGACATGAATGACATAACAAGACGTATAGAAAAGTTTGGAAAATGTGAATTTGAAGGGTTACAATTGGTCAAAGATGATTTAAGTATGGATGCTATATTATGAAGAATAGGGAGAGAATATCTTCTCCCATGCAACATGGGGCTCAAGATAAATTATAAAAGGTGTGAAAGCAAGAAAGAATATTTTAAATATATATATGTCAAAAAGGCAATGAACTAGCTAGTGGAAGAAAATCTCTTTCATATGTACAAAAAAAAAAAAATACTAAACAAATTGAAATGGTAAAAGAAAAAAAAAAGGTAATTTCATGGGTGTCACCTAATTATATTAGTATCACAAAAAGTTACTAAATTCTACTCTTTTTTTAAAAAAAAAATCGAATAGAAATGCATATTCAAC
Source organism: Solanum etuberosum (assembly GCA_029582245.1). Taxonomy (NCBI): domain Eukaryota; kingdom Viridiplantae; phylum Streptophyta; class Magnoliopsida; order Solanales; family Solanaceae; genus Solanum; species Solanum etuberosum. The sequence continues at coordinate 4,495 of JAJONR010007126.1, forward strand.
TTTATCTAAGTATATTGTTTTCTTTTGTGAGTTTCTCTTATACGTAGCAAATTAATTAGTTTAACGTGTTTCATGATGCTTAATTAGACAAAGTGGAGAAAGGGTTACAATAACAAACTCCTTCCCGATCCGCGATCAATCACTCATTCTCGATATTCATATTGATTTTTAAATCTTTATATCATGCAGTTTGCTACGTAGATTTTTTAATTTTATTATAATATATAGAGTGAAACACATAATTATTCATATAATTAACCCCATAAGTGAAAAATGTGTAAATAAATTGAACAGCAAACACTTCGAAAAAGACTATCAACTATACGGTCTAATATTATTTAGGGAAAAATGATCTGACTTAGCGTATTGTACTTTCTTATTACTTTTATAGTGCTATTTTTAAATAATCACAAATTATAGCATATAGGTCTTCAAGTTAACGTTCTCGATTATTTAACAATTTTCATTATTAATCGAAAAAGGTGGAATTCATTATCATGAGAGAATCAAGAAATTAATAACTTACTCAACTTTAGTTTATCATGAATTTCTTTAATGAATATTACAGAAATCAACGACCTAATTATAGAATATGGTGATATATTGGATTTGCTTGATACGAATATTGAAAATTATAGTTCAATTTTCTATCAAAGGGAATGTGGAATATAAGAATCAAATGGCTTTACTAGGAAAAAGAAACCATTGATTTTCACTTTTTATTTGCTTAATATGTGGTTACCAATTTGCAACTTATATATACTCATTATGTTCCATTTTGTTTGAGACTATGTCCTTATTAATCTCTGGTTACATTAATAAAGGTCTTAATTAAGTGGACAGTTAAGCTAAATTCGGGTGGATCAAAATGAGTTGTGTTTATAAATGAACAGTTTATGCAAATAAAAATAGTGTAAAAATCTATCAAAGAAAATTTGGTCATATCAAATAAATTTGGTCAAATACTTTATTTACTTATAATTTTTTAATACCTCATTAAACTAATTATTTCTTTAATATGGTCATATTATCATATATAATATTATTAGCTCTAATTATGTACTCGATGTACACAATTTTGTTTAACATTAATTACTTACTTGTCTGTCCATAAAAAATGATATATCTTATAATTAAAATAATTAGCTTTAAACTTTTCATTTTACTTTTAATAAAAAGTTTTTATAACCAAATAAATATCACGACAGGTTTAACCCACAAATTTAAAAGTTTAATTTTACGAAAACCTATCTCCATAACAACCTCTCCTTAATTTAACTCCTTCCATTAGGACATTACCATCGGGATCGTTAAGGCTCCATGAAGATAACTCTATTTATAATTAGAAAGATGCAGTACTCAAATCTCAATAGTCATACAAATTAAATACTATGAAATATTCAGGACCACGTTTTAAAATCTTCATTTTTTTTTCTTTTAATTTTGTGTCGAATCAAACTATACCAGACATGCATATCAAAACGAGTGAGTATCAGAATTGATCCTTTTCCACTTTATTTTCCTGTTACTAAAATAGTGAAATTCTATTATACTGCTTACTGGAGATAAGCATAAATGCTCCCCACGAGTGGTATGTATATCCTATGATTTTTTAACTGGAAAGTGACAAATGCACCATAATTTTGGATTAGGGATTCTCTCAATTTTCTAAATTTATCTTAAGAATTAAAGCATAAAATTTCAAATTAGTGTAGGCTTGATCTGCACATGCTAACATCTACAAAAGAAGAAATAGAATAATATCTAGATCAACAATGCTAGCTAGCTAGCTATGATGATATAAACTATATGTTTATTTTAACTAAATAAATGCAGCAAACAGAAATTTAAGGAGGAAATAGTTTAAATAATGGAAAAGCTGAAAAATGTGTGCATGTCATTATGCTACACACAAATTAGTAGCTCAAAATATTCAATGTAATCTTACTAGTAGAGTTTAGAGAAATTGATATCAGATGTTTACGCAGATTTTACCCCTATATTATCGATATAGAAAATATGTTTCCAACAAGAGATTAATTAAACAGTGATTCTTATGAACTACTTTTAAACTCCTTACTTGGCATAGCTTGTTACATGGGTCATAAGTGGGAGCTTAGTTCTCGTTTGGATATGCGACCTTGGATTGTTGTTGCATATTCAACTATTGTTGCAGCTTGATCTCGTAATATCACCTACATAAATATGACTAAAGAGTCAAATAGGTCGGAAAAAAAGAGTCTGAATTTAGCTGTTTGCTCAAAAAAGAAGTTTATTACATCGGTTTAAGGAAAGGGAAAATGGAGAAGGGGAACTGAAACCACACCAACAAAATGAAAGCTTAAATAGTCAACTAACTGAAACTTCAAAAAAGAAGTTTATCTCATCAGGGTAAGGGAAGGGAAAATGGAGGAGGGGAACTGAACCCGCAGTAACAAAATGGAAGTTCAAGTAGTCAACCAACTGAACTACTAAGATCCCCGCGCTCGAAATTTATATTATGTTCATCACATATAATAATGTACGGCCGTGTACATAAATAGGGCACCACTCAACAGACTCAACTCTCAGCTTAGTCATGTTACTCTATATATTTTCAGAATATTTCCTGCAAATGCAGCTTTGCATCAATCCCCACTGACAAAATCACCAAATAAGGTTTTTTTTTTTTTTTTTTTTTCTATTATAGAAAGAAATTAGGTTTCTTTTAATTATTTTGTGAGAATTTTATGAACATTTGAAAACAGTAAAGTTGGCATCTTTTTGCTTTTCTTACTAATCTGTGACCTTACGTTGTAGATTCCATCACTTGACGAGCACCAAAATATCATTAATCAAATGTCAATGAGTATTAATCAAATTTAGTATACGCAGATCATATCACTATCTCATATAGGCGTATATGTAGAAAGGTTGTTTCCGAAGAATAGAACCTAAGACGCGTAACATTTTTTGATTCCCCACTTAATAGGCCAGACTAATTTGAATTTCTATTGTGTAAGACCACTTTTATTTTTTTATGACCGTGGTGTCCAGACCAAATTTTGCACATCCCAACTAAATCCAAATCCACGGGACACATGTCACCACCAACCAACAACAGGTATCAGCTAGCTCTATCCACCTAGGCTAGATCAGATAGGAAGAATCACATAATGTTTTTTGTCTCCACTGATTTTTGAACTTGAGACGTCAGGATTCTCAATCATTTCATTAACCATTAGGTTACACCCTTGAGTATTATAAGGCCTATTAAAGGGGAGAAAACGCTCTCTACTAAAAAAAAAAAATTCTTTTTCAATACTCGAACCTAAGATCACTGATTAAGAATAAAGGGGATCTTATCCATCCAATTATAATCCTTGGTGGTTAAGACGCATGACATAAAGAGAAAAAGAAAGCAGTGCATAAGATAGAAAAACAAATATATAGTAGTTATTAAAAGCCAAGAAAAAAAAAGGTGCAGCATGCACAAGAGTTGACATGCAGATAATGTAAGAACCCATTTGCAGAAAACTTTAAAAAAGTCCAAAAATAATAGAGCTTTATTGAATTAAAGGTGGGAAGCACTATCAGTCTTATGAAGTAGTACATAAAAAATTTCTAAGTTAAGGAATTCAAATGAATAGGAAAAGAGTTTTACTTCTATACGCGGTTTGCCTATTAATGTAATATATTTTTTAAATTATCAAATAATTATACATGATCGTTCATAAAAAGTGAAAATACTAACTTGAAAAATAAGACACCTCACCTATGATCGTCCAAGCAAGCTAAAATATAACAAACACCAAAAAATTATCGTTAATCCTATTTAACGATGAATTATCAAAAAATTATGTTAGCTATGAACTATTTACCGACTAGTATCATATCTAATTCTTGTTTTATATTGAATGGTGAAAATCATTATAATATTAGTGTATATAAATCATCCGTACATGACTTATGCTTAAATAACAAAAAAGGAGAGAAAAAAAAAGGGAGCGGGGGGGGGGGGAGCACAAATCCGACAAAATTAGCTTACAAAACCCATAATTCATAGGGTATTGCCACATTAGATTTTCATTTTCTTTATTTGCAACTTGCTTTAAAAAAAATCATTTCAAAGATAATTAAAAAGTCTAAATCTAAGTTTCTTTTCAATCAGAGTTGCAAGGCAAGTAAAAAAATGATCTGTTCAGTGGCATGTTTCTCATTACCCACTTCTTATTGTTGGATGATCTATGAAGTACCCTTAATTTGGCTATTTTCTAAATAGATCTACTAGTGTGGCATAGACAAAGGCCACATCTTAGAAAAAAAAACATTTTCACATGTTCTTTTGGCAACACGTCTTAAACGTATAAAATTAGTGACCTAAAGCCAAATACTGCCCTCTCTGAAAAAGAGAGAAAGAGGGGATCAAAATGAAAGAAGATAGTTTAAATAATTTGATTAAGTGAAAGTGTTACATTACTTTAAGAGAAAAAGGGTGGGAACCACAAAGGAAAAAAGAAAGGGAGAGATAGACCTACATCATGGAGACTTAACACACACAATAGATACTGGTCTTTTTTCTTCTGTGTCTTTCTCAGAATCTCAGTTTATATATTTATATGGTTGTTCACTTCTCTTGGGAAAACTCAAGTTAAAAGCAACTCTTTAACTTCTCTTCCTTCTTATAACTCCTCCCCCTATTCAGTATTCATCAGTAAAACACACTGCTAAAACCAAACACCAATGCCTCTTCATTGTGTAGCACCAAAACCAGAAAACTTTGGCACAGAATTGATGGCACCTCCACCTAATTCGTCGAAGCCAGAGATGAATAACTCAGAGTCCTTTATACAAAGGGCCTTGTTTCCCATAACTTTGAAGGTCTCTTTTTCTAACTTAATTTCTCTCTAGACTTGTTAGTTACATGCATAATAGTACTCAATTTGTTTCTTTATCAATATGTTATGCAGTTTGAAGAGGTTGTTTACAAGATTAAGCAAGAAACAAAAGGAATGTGTTGTGGAGGACCATCAAGCACAAAAGAAAAGATTATACTAAATGGAGTGACAGGTATTGTGTGCCCAGGGGAGATGCTAGCAATGTTAGGTCCATCAGGTAGTGGAAAAACTACCCTCCTAACGGCTTTAGGAGGTCGTCTATCGGGTAAGCTATCAGGGAAAATTACATACAACAGCCAGCCATTCTCAGGAGCTATCAAACGTCGTACTGGATTCGTGGCACAGGATGATGTCCTATATCCTCATCTAACTGTAACAGAAACTCTCCTCTTCACAGCTCTGTTAAGGCTTCCCCAAAGCCTAAGCAGGGAGGAAAAAGAAAGGCATGTGGAGCATGTTATAGCAGAGCTCGGGTTAAACAAGTGTCGAAACAGCATGATAGGAGGACCATTATTTAGAGGGATATCAGGTGGGGAGAAAAAGAGGGTCAGTATTGGTCAAGAAATGCTAATTAACCCGAGTTTACTACTGCTAGATGAGCCTACTTCTGGTTTGGATTCTACAACAGCTCTGAGGATTCTAACTACTGTTAAGCGCCTAGCTAACGGTGGAAGAACTGTGATCACTACAATCCACCAACCATCCAGCAGGCTCTACCATATGTTTGATAAGGTAGTCTTGCTTTCTGAAGGCTGCCCTATCTACTATGGTCCTGCATCAACCGCCCTCGAGTACTTCTCCTCTGTTGGTTTTTCCACATCCATCACTATCAATCCTGCTGATCTCGTGCTTGATCTTGCCAATGGTAATTCAAACCTTCTAACATAAATATCATTCCTAGCAAATCAACTTACTTTTAGAGGTCCATAGTTTCATTATTGGGTTTGCTAAAGTCAGATGAGTCACTAATCTTGATGATAAGCAATGGTAATTATTCAATACCTTTAAGTAGAGTAAAAAGATAATCCACTCATAAATTGTCCTACTATTTAATCAGTATATCTCAATCTAAATTCTTTAATTTTCCTTTTTGACCAATTACTGTATATAGAGGGGTAAAAAATATGCAAACATTGAGACATTTAAAAATCATGTATATGGTGTCAAACATCTCTTTAAAAAGGATCTTCAAATTTTCAGGAATTGGACCTGATTCCAAGCATGCAATTGAGCAAGGTGACAATAGTGAACAGGAGAAGAAATCTGTTAGAGAAGCTCTCATCTCTGCTTATGACAAGAACATTTCTACAAGGCTGAAAACTGAGCTATGCAGTTCAGATACCAATAACTACAGTTACGCAAAGGATGTTTCAACAAGTAAGTTTCCAATTAACTGTGAAGAAAGGGATGGTTTTAATTGACTATCAACTTGTTCTCTACCTCGAATTAGTGACTGATTCCAGCTCTATCGTGCTCTACTCATGCAGGAAATGGTGTGAAGTCAGAGCACTGGTGCACGAGTTGGGGCTATCAATTTAAGGTACTGCTACTAAGGGGGCTGAAGGAACGAAGATACGAGACCTTCAACAAGCTTAGAATCTTCCAAGTTGTTAGTGTAGCATTTCTTGCTGGATTGTTATGGTGGCACACTCCAACATCCCACATTGAAGACAGAGTAAGAACTTTTATATGTTAGGAAGAAAACTAGTTTCAAGATTTACACTAGGTAGCTCCAATAACAGCAGAGCAAGCTCGTATGTACAGCAACATGACAATCTCTTCTAATATAAAACCATTTCCAAGTTTTGCTACGTTAATATTGACAATCTGATCTTATCACATTTCGCATCATCATAGAATAGGAAAATTCAATTGCTAATATGATATTTATAATTTGACTTCCTCGTGCAGATTGCAATGGTATTCTTCTTCGCGGTATTCTGGGGATTCTATCCACTCTACAATGCAGTTTTCACTTTTCCCCAAGAAAGAAGGATGCTCATCAAAGAGCGATCATCAGGAATGTATCGACTCTCATCATATTTTCTAGCTAAAACTGTGGGGGATCTTCCCTTGGAACTGGCACTACCCACAGCATTTACCTTCATCCTATATTGGATGGGTGGGCTCAAAGCCAACCCTGCCACATTCATCCTATCTCTTCTAGTAGTCCTTTACAGCGTACTCGTTTCTCAGAGCCTCGGTCTAGCATATGGTGCCATGCTCATGGATGTGAAACAGGCCACTACCTTAGCATCAGTCACAACTTTAGTCTTCCTAATTGCCGGAGGATATTACATTCAACAAATTCCCCCGTTTATAGTCTGGTTAAAATATTTGAGCTACAGCTACTACTGCTACAAGTTGCTTCTAGGGGTACAATACAATGATAACGACTACTACGAGTGTTCAAAAGGCGTCTATTGCCAGGTTGCAGAATTTCCAGCCATAAAATCAATAGGCCTGAACAATATGTGGATGGATGTATTCATCATGGCTCTAATGTTAGTGGGATACCGGCTAATCGCTTATCTAGCACTCAATCGCGTGCGATGAAAACGTGCAGAGGGAACCATTTCAAGAGCAAAATTGAAGGGTTTTTTCCGCCAACAACAACATATAGTAATAATGTTAGATTTAGATTATGATCACATTGCCAGATTTTGATCATATACACCAAAAATTCCAATGTAGTAGTACCACTCTGGCAATGTTTTACCTAACTGATTTAGGAAACTTCAGATGCTTGGGAAGAATAAAATCTGTAACATTCTGAACTGAATAAATATGCTTAGTGCACAATGAAGCAAACATCAGAATCATTTTTTTATCACAGCTAAAAGAAAAAGAGAGAGCAATAACTGATGCACACAACAAGATTTAGGAATATCTCTGTGGGGTCTCTAAAACAAGAAGATTGCAATAATTTAATGAGTTCTACAAGTGCATTGACCACATAAAGACAGCACCTGTTTAGATCACTAAATGAGCTTCTTTTTTTTCTCCTCTCAGTGCCTTTCCTTTTCTTTGTATTATGATTTCATGGTGATATACTTTTATAATAGCAATATCAAAAGTCTGATTCAGAATCAATTTCTACCTTCCATTTTAATGCTTGGGATCTATTTAGAGCCTCTAGAACATCTTAAACCAACTTCTTTGTGGGAGCATCAAGAACAAACGTGGATTCTTGTGATCTTACACATGCAAAGTGCGTGGTTGGTGAGATTCTTGAAGAATCAAGATAACATTATATTTTGTTGAATGGTATGTCAAGTTTGAACCAGCACTTGCAAATGAAACAAAATATCTTGAGCTATAGTGGAACAAAATTTTCCCCAATAACAAAGCATTTAGAGTTTCTTCTTGCCAAAGACCTTATAAGTTATAACATCCAAGAACAAGGAAAAGAGGAAGAAGTAACAGAAATTGCATATGGTAAGATAACTAATGTGTTGCGTCTATTTGGCACAATGAAGGTTATAGTCCATGAAAACTGTTTTCCATAAGAAAATATTTTCCAAGAATCTACATAAGTAAATATGAATAATAATATTAGCAAATCGGATATTGATGAGAAATGAAAATTAGGTCTAACTCAACTCCAAAAGGTAGCTCAAGAGATGAGGATTGTCCAGGACAATATAGGGAGACAAATTGTCATCCCGCACACCGATGTGGGACTACTAACCCCCCGCACGCCAAGGACTGGCAACTTGAGCTTGGACAAGATAATATGGGGATCAATATGGGGTGAAACAAGAATTGGATGGGCCTAACTTTCATACCATGATAAGAAATGGAAATTGGGTCTAATTTAACCCAAAAGCTAGATCAAGCGGTGAAGATCGTCCAAACCGAAGTGGGATTACTAATAGTTATTGCTTTGATGAAATTTTGAGTATTAAAGATGGATAATAATATCTAAAATATTAGGTGGAGCAAATGATATGATATAAAAAGTTAAGATAGTTCCAAGTAAAATTAGTTTCACCCACACACCCTATTGGTTGGTGTGACCTAGTGACCAATGAAGTGGGTTGACAACCGTGAAGTTTTAGGTTCAAATCTAAGCAGAGCCAAAAAGCCACCAGGTGATTTCCATCTATCTCGTGAAATTAATGTGCGCAAGCGGGTTCGGACACCACCGTTATCCAATAAAAATAAGTTTTGCCATTTTCTCCCATTTTCAATTAGCCGAGATGCGCACAAGCTAGTCCCCATACACCACACAAAAAAAAAAAAAAAAACTTTTGCTCACGAGTGAAGGAAGTCATTTTCTCCCATTTGGAAAATCATCCATTAAACTGAATTCCACTATATCAAACACCACATGAAACAGTTGTTCTTCCAGGTAATAATGACACAACAAGATCATTCTCCAGTACATAACATAAGAAGAAGAAGAGATACAAAATAGTGAAATCAAATAATGTCATACAACAGCAGCAGCCAGATGAAGATTTTCTTAAAACTGCGGCGTAACAGGGCAGAGCCCCATTTGGTGCTGAAAACACTAAAATGGGTGGAGGAACAACCAAATAACAAGATATCACATCCAAAAAAATCCCTCTAACATTGAGAATTATTCAATTCACTTGCCCCCCCATCTACAATTTTTCTCTATAAAGGACACTTGTTTATAATTAACACTGTCCTTTTCTATTATGAGATGCACAATTCCCCACTAGCTAGGGTTAAATAAAAAGAAAGTGGAAAATTCAATTACCTGTGGGCCTTGGCATGGTAGGATTCGAACAAAAACTACTGTGTGCTGAAAGAGACAACATATCATGCCATAGTAGGTATCCAATTCTCAGTGGATTGAAGATGAATGATCATATTATCAATCAAAGCTTTCTTTTTTTTCAGCACAATGTTTGATATCCAAGTAGACGAAATTGACATTTGGGTCGAAAAGTGTCACATTAGCTAAAAGTTTCGTAACAAAGGTGACATACTCAGAAAGGGGCTCGAATCTCAGATAAAATATTTATCACTCTACCATAATTTTTGTTGATCAATCAAGCTTAGTTATGTCTCAATTTTTAACTAAATATACTGGTGCAACATGACAATTATAAATCGAATAGAAGAAAATAGCCAAATTATAAATGACCTACTAAATCATTACCCTAAATATGATATTTCACAATAGAGAATTTTTTCTGTCAGATTTGCAAGAGTAAAGAAGTTTAGGATAATAATTCTAATTATTTTGGCTTGTGTGAAATAAAAGAGACAATTAGTAGGCGATTCTTTTTTTCTTGGAATTCTTTGTAAATAATTTAATCTAGATCATTAATAAATAAATAGGATAACACCTTGTCTGGATGGTTGTTATCCGTTGTATTGTATTGTATTATTAGTTTAAATACAATATTAGTTTTGATTGTTACTTAAATTCTATTATGTAATATCGTTTAAATATATCGTTAGGTAATGACGAAAAGACCTATTTTATGTAACGATTGATTTGGTGAGATCGCGTCGTTACCTTAATATTTTCTTCTCATATTATCTTTATTTATTATTTGATAATTATATTTCATCTTGTATCCTACCTTTTCATAGTAGCTCTACCCCGTAACCTACTTTTCTTATAAGTTTATCATTCAAATTATGGATATGTGACATTATGTAACGACAGAGAACTATATCGTCTATTCAAACATTGTATTCATTAAAACAATACATTATGATACATTATGAAACAATATGTAACAATCACCCAAATAAAGTGTAAGTGTCACTTATTCAATTATATATACTTAAAAAATGAAGAGAAGATATAATGAAGATGAGCATTGTCGGCTCAACCGTAAACTCGAAACTAACGGCTCTAATACATCGACTACGTTTAGTCCAAAATCATAATATAACACATCATCATTTCAACAGACTTCACAAAGGTAATAAAACTCTTAAATAAATTAAGTGACTCTGACTCGAATATTCTATTTTAATGCAGAGAATTGCTCCAACAGACGAGGGACCAACAATCCAACATGAATTTAGAGAGCAAAATAGAGTAACCAACCTGCTAGCACGAAAAGCAAGGGAACTGAAGCTACTACGTCTACTATAGAACCTCTAATGTTGTATAATGCTAATAGTGTTTCACACATTTTTGATATATTTTGTAACACCCCGACTTTTCGAAACGTCTAAATTAACTTGTACCTTCGTGGAAAGGCAAAGAGGGTGAGTAATAAATTAAGAATGATGTGGTATGTCATATTTAAGTGTTCAAGGGTTGTATCTCATGTTTTGAAGTTAGATAGGTGGCAAAATAAAAGTTGGCGAAAGTTATCGTAAGTTTCTTTTTAAAGATTTCTCTGAAATTTGGGTCAAATGTATCGGAGGTTTTCTCCAAATCTATAAAGATTTATGGGTCCCCCGACCTATCAAATCGAAGGTCTACGAGTCTAGTTTCCAACGCATCAAACCGTTCGTTCATACGACTTTAGAATAGAGGGATATTCGTGTTTTTGCGAGACTGCACAAGCAGGCACGTGGGGTGGGTCCCTAGGTCGGTGGAACTTTATATATATTTTCTTCTTCGACTTTTTCTTCATTTTTTGAGTTAAGAACCAGAAAACTTAGGGAACCCATTTCTAGGATCAACCAAATTATAGATTTTCTCGACTTAAGTCCTTGACGAAAGTTGTTCTACGCGTTGAGCTCGTCATCATGGTATAATTTATTTTATCGATTTCATAGCATATCATACTTTGGTGTAGGGACAACAAGGGTTTGGACATATTTTAAGGTTTTGAGGTGTATTACGAACTTAAGATCAAGGTAAGACTCTTCTTTCATCGACTCTAGCTTTGATAAGCCGCAAATAGCAATTTGCGACAGAAATACATATATTTTATCGGATTATCGTGGTATCTTCTATTCTTGTGTGTTGATTATGGTTGTCGCGCCCCGTTTTTCGCAAAAAATGGGTTTCGGTGCACGACCTAACAACTCTTTTTGGGTTTTCGGGCTTAATTGAAGAGTCGCCACCTAATGAGTTAAGGCGCGTTAGGGCACCTATCTAACCTAACTAAATCTAACTAAAGGGTCAACGTACCAGAGATCGGGTAAGGGTTCAAATTACCTCGAGGGGAAGGTGTTAAGCATCCCTCGAGGTCCACAAATGTGGGTCCCGGCCGTATCTCATGCAGTTTATGTGGGGGTTACGAGTAGCAGTTAAGGTCACTTTATTTATAGGTTATTTAAATTAAACATGCTTACTAGGTGATATAAATAAACAGTAGACAAACAAATAAAGAGATAAGCAAGAAGATAGAATTATACACAAATAGATAAGCGAAACATTTTATCTTATTTTAATTTTCTTATAACAAAACTACCCCAAAAAATTATAATTATAAAAACAGATAAAGGGAAAGAGGAAAAGGAGACCATGAAAACTAACACACTTTACGGATCAGCGATCGGCTTATTATTCGGAATGACAAAACCGATGTCTGTCATCTTAAGCCTGAGTCGATTTTCATCATCTCCGTAAGGGCCTAACTACCCCTACCCCGCCTTCCGCATGCATTACGTCCTAGAAGATGCCTAGCGTCCCGACTTAATGTCCAAAGAGGCGTTGGACTTCTATTAAGGTGGGTTTAGACTAAAATAAGATATATGTTGCCTAATTAGGCCCTCTAGACACCAAGCAAAACAAGTTGGACGAGCAATTAGCACATAAATCTCAAATTGGCCTCTAGATTTTAATTATTAGCATGCTTTCAAACACACATAATTGGTGAAAGGTCTCATACTAAGTGTGTGGCCAACAACAAGAAATATAGCAGTAATTATTCAATTACGAGGGGAAAAGAATAATATAGATGCAGAAACGAACGATTAATCTGTTTTAAAATGCGGCAGAGAATGAATATGAATGCAGAAATTTTTAGAGCAGTAGCAGATCATATTATTAATACAGAGATTATTTTAAGTGGCAGTCAATTAGATGCAGAAATTAATTAGTAGCTGATTTTAAATAGCCAAACATGTTAATTATAATGCAGAAATTAATAATTAAGCATGTTGATCATATGGGCAGCAGGTATTTAAAGTAGCAAATGCAGAAATTAATTATCAATTGATTTTAAATGGCAGAAAGATTTGTTGTAATGCAGAATTGATTAGGTCGAGCAGATTAATATGCAGATTTTTTTTTTATTGATTTTATCCTTAAGTGGCAGTAACTAATATGTCGCAAAACAGTGGCAAAGGAATGTGTAGCAGAATTAATTCAGTTATACAACATGCTGGAAATTAGTTGATTTATTCTAAATGACCAGGGGAAAAAAGGTATTTTAGCGAATAGTGGCAGAAAATTCGTAAAATATTGTTATTTAATTATTTAACATGTTGGTTAAAACAATAGCAAAATTAAATTATATTATTTCAGTCGTTAGCCTGCTAGAGATTAAGTGATAATGCCTATGAGCATGATTTCTAGGTGATTGAAAAAAAATTACAATATTATAAAACACCTATAAGCATGATTTTCTAAACCCCAAATAACATATAAAATAAAAATTAAACCTTGTGGTCATGGTCTTATGCATGATTTAGGTGATTGAAAGGTCAAAATATTACATAACTCCTATGTCATGATTTTCTAAATAAATAAAATCAATTCTACAACCTATAAGCATGATTTCTACACCCAAATGACGTATTAAAATTATTTAGATCCTGTTGGCATGATATCTAAAATGACAGAATATTTCATTACAACAAATTAAGACAACATTTATTCATTTATTATAAAAGAGCTTTGGTTGAGTAAATGAAACAGGAAAACGACATAGATTATTTATCTATTAATAACTAAGGAGGTGGTCATGCAAATCCCATGACATTTTGTAATGAGTAATTAAGTTATTTAAACATATTTAACTTTAAATTATAATTTTACAAGATTAAATAGGTGATTAATGGCAATAAAGATTTTATTTTATTTAGTTAGATCTAGAGCGATGTGATTAAACAATTAAATCACAATCCTATAAGCATGCTTTCTAACACAGATAAATTACGATAAAATAAATAAACAAGTAGCACATAAACCCCCTCCCCCTTAGACGATCCCCAAGTTATATCATATATATAGAGTTAGAGTGTACGCCTTATTACACGACATAATAAAATTAGATAATATACAAAACACGAATTAAATAATTTCAGCCTCTATTGCTTCATATCAAAGCACCTAAAGGAAGGAGGGATAAGAAACGGACTTGGGTACTTCCTTTTGCTTTATTCAAACATACAACCAGATGTATAATGCAAGACGAGAAATTAAACATAGGCAGAAAACTAACCAATTATGCAAATTAATTATCAGCAATGAAGTATTTTACAGCAGTAACCACCGAGACAACAACATAGCAATATTATAAAGGATGATTCCAAGCCTTTCTAGAGTTCTTATTTTCTTTTCAAGAGTAGAGGGTGTTTTAGCTCTTCCCGTTCTCCTTTAATAAGAATAAGGGAGTCTATTTATATAGCAAAAAGGGGGTACACAATAATGGAAATAAAATAAATTAAGGATTAATTAAAATACTTTCTTATTCAAAAAGGAAAACAAATCCGATTTAAGAAAGGAAAAGCACTAAATTAGCTCAATCACAGAATATTCAAAAATAAAAAAAAAACAAGAATAAATCAGTTAACCTCTTACCAAATCAACCAAATATTTTACCAAGTATAAATCAAGAAAGAAAAAATTGTCTAAACATTAAATAAGGTAAAATAGATCACTTTATACACAATCCGATCTAAAGAAATACTAAAAAAAACAAATTAGTCTAAATTAAGAAGTAAAATATATGCATTCCTATATTAAATCCTAGCAATTTCAAAAAATATAATAATAAATGTAAGCACCAATCCAGCAAACTCTAAACAGGCAAGAGATTATTTTAGGTGATTGGGATCAAAATCAAATCAAAACTTACCGAAATTAAATTCACTAAGCTGCACTTGAATACAAACAAAGGAAGAAGCAAAAGAATCAGATTAGAATGACCACATATTAGCTCGAAACAGTGCTAAGTTCAACATTCACCAAATCAACTTTTAGGAGAAAGCAAAAGCCGAAATCACGAATTACGCATCAAAATTAATAGATATAATAAAACGGATTCATAACCTTTTATTATACCAAATGATACACATAGTCAATCAGATTCGGAGCTATTTACAACTACCAATTAACCACATCATATGGACATGAAAAAAAAAATATCTCAAAAGGTATGAGAAGCTGGTCACATATTCAAATTTTATAGATGACAAACAAACACTAACAGATGTATTCAGAAAGACACAACAACGCATATGACCAGAAGCAATATTCATATGAGCACCAAAAGTCCTTCACATCTACTGAACAAACACAACAATTTCTATATATCAAAAATCCAAGCCAACTTGTAAAGAAGAACAAAGTTGCTAAATGTGAGATAAATAAATTAACAGAAATGTACCCGGACGGATCTGTTAAAGATCCGTCTTTTGACCAACTTGAAATTTTCACCAAAAATTCGCCTGAGCCCGTTCGTGCGCTGGCCGGGGCAGCATTTGCCGAAATTGGAGCTGGCTTTCGCCGACTGCCGTTAGAGTTCGCTGGTCGAATCTGCTGCGCGACTGCTCTCCGGTGGCTGGTTGTTGTTTTGCTGGAGCTCGCCGCTGTCCGGAGCTGCTGCGTGGCCGTCTGCCGGTGGCTGGCTGCTGGTCTCGCCGGCTCGCTGGTGGCTGTCGTTGCTGTTGTTTCTGGTCTCTTCGCCGGAAAAGTTGAAGAAGAGAGAAACAGAAACGGCCAGAAGCTCTTGACCTCGCCGGAGTGAGGACGAGAGGAGGGAGAGAGCAGCGGCGCTGCTGCTACTGCTTCTGGGGCCCGCCGTTCGCTGCATGGCGGTGATCTCATTTCTCGCTGTTGATCGGAGCTGCGTGGCTGCCGGTCGCTGTTGTCGCTCCTCGCCGGCTGTTGCGGAAGCTCGCTGCGTCGGAGCTTGCTGGTGGCTCGCCTCTCGCCGGTGATGGTTGCTCTCGCCGGAGTTGGCTGATGAAGGGGGCGGCAGATCTCTTTCCTAGAGAGAGGAATAATGAATTCCAAAGAAAGGGTTTTGGGGTCTTTTAGGTTAAAATAGGAAAGGTTAGGGAATCAAATCTTGACCGTCGGATTAATTTTGAATGGACGCACACGATTGAATCTTATATTGATCTGATTTGAATGGACGGTTGTGATTTAATGAAATCTTGAACATTTGGAACAAGAATAGGCTAGATTTGAAATTAATGAGCGGTTATGATTTAATCTAGGATTTTAACTTAAAGGATGGACGATTGGGATTAAAGGAGGGTTTGAAATTCTGAAAATTGGAATAAAGGTAGGCCAAAATTGAAATCAACAATGGCTATAATTGAAATGAATTAAACGAGGATAGGCTAGAATTGAAATGAGAAAGGGCTAGAATCGAAATAAAATTGGAATTGAATAGGCTGAAATTGAAAGAAAATTAGAATAGGATAGGCTGAAATTTAAATGATTTTGGGGGAAGCTCAAGAAGATGCTATTCAATTAATAAAAACTACATATAATATAATATTTTATGTAAACATAACTTAGTTTTAAAATCTTTAAATAAAATAAGGAAATTAATTATTTCGAGTTTAACTATCGATAAATAAAATAATTATATAATTTTTAGACGAAATCGATTAAAATTTTAAAACATAAATATGTTTTAAAAAATACATGTTTTAATCAAATAGCATTTTCGAAAAGGTTAGGTCGGTCAAAATTGGGTGTCAACAATGGTCCTGCCTTGTTGTAGTAGCGAGGGGGGCTGTGAGTAAAAGTTTTTAGGCAACATGAATTCAGCGAAAAAAGTATGTTAAGGCTATTCCCTTCTTACGACATGTTTCCTTAAAGCTTAGGAGCAATGTAATTGGATTGTTATCGTTGTTATACTTGTAGCCATTAGTGTTGATTGTTGGCTACTCGAGTGGATATAATCCTCCCTTGTCGGGATTCTTATTCAGTTAGTAGCGTCCCTATGTTGGACACGACTTAGAGGCTATTCGTATAGGTTGCTTATAGCTAAATTTCTCGCTTTTAGCCTATTGGATTGTTATTGTTGCCCTTTGGGCTATTGTGGTTAGCTGCAGAAATGTGATCTATGCCTAGAAGAGCTATGTTCTGCCTACAAGGCTATATTCATGCCTAGAAGGGCTATGAGGTGCCTACGGGCTATCTTGACGCCTAAGAAGGCTATGTTCTGCCTACAGGGCTATATTGACGCCTAAGAAGGCTATGTGCTGCCTACAGGGCCATGTTGTTGCCTAAGAGGGCTATGAGTTGTCTATAAGCTATATTGATGCCTAAGAGAGCTACGTATTGCCTACGGGGCTATATAATTGCCTAAGAGAGCTATGTGACTGCCTATGGGGCTAGGGGACTACCGATAGGGGTATATAGACTGATTGATACCTTCTGGGCTTATGGAGGCCTGAGTAGGTGGTCTTGTGTGTTGTTTGTACCTGCCGAGCTTATGGAGGCTTGGTTAGGTTGTTGTTTTATTATTTTTGATATGTTTAGATTTAGGAGCAGGTCAGTACACTTATCTTATCCTTGAT
Organism: Solanum etuberosum; assembly: GCA_029582245.1. NCBI lineage: Eukaryota > Viridiplantae > Streptophyta > Magnoliopsida > Solanales > Solanaceae > Solanum > Solanum etuberosum. Next base: position 22,032 of record JAJONR010007126.1, read on the forward strand.
TTATTTATCAGATTACTCCCAGTATATTAGGATACATGCTCATAGTCTATTGCCTTTCATACTCTGTACATTATTTCGTACTGATGCCCCATTACCTGGGGGTACTGCATTCATGCTTGCAGGTCCCGACAGACGACCCAGTAGACCTCCTCAGCAACAGGATTAACTTCTATCCGGTTGGCTAGCCCCTTTCCTCCGGAGCTGCCAGAGTTGGGAGGTTTGTTAGCTTTTGTTGTATATATTTTCATGGGTAGGCTGGGACCCTGTGCCGCCAATCTTTACTACTCTTAGAAGCTTGCAGACTAGTGTGTGGGGTGTATAGCTACGTTATGGCCATGCTGACCTAGTTTGTTGGTTTTCTGAAGCTTGTTAGTTGTTTGATGTATTGTCTTGATATATACCTGCTTTCACTTTTGGTATAGAGATCATGGTGGCCTCGACGGCCCAATCAGGACTTCTGTGCTAGTTGACTTTTTCTTTATATGAACTCTTGGGAGTAGCTGTTTCTTTTATAGATCTGTTGACAGGGGTCTTGCCGGCCGATGACTTAATTTTAAGCCGAAATATACTTGTTTGTTTTCTTGATTGCGTGTGGCTGCCATGCGCTAGTAGCAAATGGTTCAGCAGGCCGGCTCGAGCCTGAGTTTTGGCATTCAGAGCCAGTTGCGCCCCTTGAGTTTTGGGCGTGACATATTTGATGCATATGGTATAAATATATACCATATATTTGGGCCTGAGTTTTGGCATATGGTATATATATATATATATATATATTTCATCATTTATCAAGAAGAAGAAATGGAGATAAGGCTTGACACAACACTCTCAATATAAAATTCTTTCCTACAAGATGATATCAAGGCAAAGAAATATTATGTGTGGTAACCAAAAAAATTAAGGCTAGAAATTACTATCAAGTTGTAGATATCTGGAATCTCATGTGGCCAGCATTATTGCGACACAAAGATTGTGATTACGAAAGAAGAGCTTCAGGGACAACATCACAAATGCGGAAGTTAAAATGCGCCGAGCTTCAGGGACAACATCACAAATGCGGAAGTTAAAACGCGTCCACTCAAATCACCATTGCATAAGGTATCTACTTGGACTTGAAATGATTTCGTGTCGGATGCTTTACGTAAATAGAATTAGTTTTTTTGCACCAATATAATTATGTGTGTATTAACAATGATTGAGAACCTCGACTACAACAATGATTTTACAATTAACAATAACATTCAATTTTTATGATAGACATTAACAACTATGCTAAATAGTCATTAGGGTTAATTTACATTAACAATATCATTAAAATCTAGCATACAATTTGTTTATATTTGATAACACAAATATAGTTAACCAAAAGCTTGAGGGTTTTATTGCACTTTTACTCATCTACGAAGGACCATATACATACCAACACCAGCTCCCGTCCACCCCCAAACCGGAACTCAGCCGCCATGGAGAAGGAGGGAGGTGGACCCCGGCTAAGCAAGAGATTTTCCGATAAAGGAGGAGAAGTTGATTACAAAACCAAAGCTGGTACAGCGTGGTCTCACTCTTTCCTTAACCAGAAGCCTTGGCATCCTCTCTCTTACCCAAATCAACGGAGAAAATGGATTGCCGAGCAGACTCATGCTCAGAGAGAACTACGAGCTGAGGAAATATCCCGCGAGGTTTTTACTCTATTTTCAACCGACCCATATATCCAATTTCCCTTTTCATTGGCGATTTTCTCGATTTGGGGTTTTGGTAGTTTGCTTGTTAAAACTGATTTCAATTTGGGTTCTGTTGTTTTTGTGATTTGGGTTTGTTTCAGTTTGATTGATTTATCAAATTTCTTAAGTTAGCTTACTTTTTTTTTGTGGGTGGATGTGTTTTTTCAGTATGCTCAAGAACAGGAGTTTTTTCGTCAGACTGCTCTCGTCTCCAAGAAAGAGAAAGAAAAGGTAACCCAGTAAGTAGTAGCCACTGTTGTTTATTTACTTGTTTAAAGATTTAGAATCAGTTTCATAATCCAAAACAACAGACATAAGATTTTGGGTGCCTTAAGATGGGTATATTCACTTCAGGCTTGTAATTGATATGAAACCATTAGTATTTGTAAATGTGGATTGAATATGTGGTGTTCCAGGATGTTTTTTGGGGGGTTTTGACTTGGTTGTGTGACATTTTGTTAGATGGAGATGATGAAAGCTGTCAGCTTTATGTATGTTCGACCACCTGGCTACAATCCAGAAAGTGCAAAAGCTGCCGAGATTGCTGACAATGCAAGAGATCAGGGGCAGGGGCATGGCAGCACTTCTCATGACACATCTGCAGCAGGGGCCTCCACTTCTGGGTAATGCTGCTAAGCTGCTGTAGTTTTAGATGACTCTAAATCTCAATTTTGTTAAAAAAAACTGAAGCGCTATGTATCATGATTATAAAATTTGGACTCACTTTGATTGCTTTAACTCTTTCATAGGAGACCTGAAGTGCCTCCTGCTCAGGAGAAAAAAAAACCTAGGGCAAAGGATATATATGGCCGTCCGTTGCCAACAGAAGAAGAATTTGAAGTGCTTAAAAATGCTCCAAGGTATGTTTTGTTTTCCTTCAGGGTCGATAACCAAATTATGAAGCTATTTGTGATATGAATTTTTCAGTTTTAAGCTATTTGATTGTGAGTTGACATTTGAGAAGCTATAATAGTTTACCAGTTTGGTTTGCTAAAGCTGTTTAGAACCACTTGTTATTGTGGCAGTTTTATGAGCTATATATACTTCATACTTGTTTTTCTTTTCTTTCCTCCTTTCAAGGAGCTGTATGGAATCAAAACTAGGAAAAATGCTTGTCTTGTGAACCGTAGAAGAGAACAGTTCTCCCTTAAATTTCAATTAGCTTGCAGTATTGAATTTCAAACATTAATTGGATTGTTGGATAGAACTTGGAGGAAAGTAGATACTGATAAGACATGGATGGAGTAATTTGTCTAGCTATAACTTCTCAAAAGTCGATTCTGTAGGTACTTTTTTTGTTGTTGTAACAAGTCAAAGCTACTCATCACTTCTTCACCAAGATGGTGTTATTATCCTTACGCACAGCTTTTTAAATAGACTAAATCTGCTTGCTGTCGTCGTGCCTTTGTCATTGTTATTGCGTAAGCAGTTTTCACCTCCTTTTTATCAATGATGCTACTACTTTTCTACTGTCCTGGTTTTGGAACTAGGATCCGAGCTACAATTAGTGTTATACAGGGTGATGAGAATCTGAGGCATTCCACCTTTTTTGGTTAACTAACTTTATTCATTGATCACCAAGCAGTATTTACAAAACCATAACAAACCTAATCACAGTTTGTTACCAAACAGTATAAAAACTCAAAGACATCAACCTCTTCTAAGGGAGGAAACTAAACAGAAAATGTTGAAGTCTATTTCTAATGGCCATAGGATCCCTCATATTACACATGTGTGCTACCTCTCTAGCTACACTATCAAGGACCTTCTGTTATCTTCAAAAGTTCTCTGATTCGTCTCTGAAAGTGAGTGTGGTGCATCTAAGGTCCATTGTATCCATAAGATGAGTGTTGCAGAGTATTAGTGTTAAGATGGATGTGCGGTCATACAAGATTTGATAAGATTAGAAATGAGCATGTTTGGTATAATTACAACCAGCACACTTCGAGGATAAAATAAACAGAGTTGTTGTCCTAACCTTTTTCTGGTCTTTGATTGGCTTCTTTGGTGGTAGTTACTCAAATAATTTCTTTCCAATGCATAACCAATTCTTTTCTTTGAGTTAAAACATACTGTGAATAATGTGATTGCATGATTTAAGATCTTTTTGGTAACAGATATTCATCTATCTTCTGTCCTTTTTCTTTTTTTTTCTAATATTGTGTAACTAAGCTTATGGCATTTTTTGCCTTACGATACCAAGATCTATTAACACAAATGATTGTTCTTCACCTCTAGGCTGGAAACAGGCGTAGTTGGAAGGGCCAGACCCTTTGGAATTGAGATACGTAATGTCAAGTGCGTCAGATGTGGAACCTTTGGCCATCAGAGTGGTGATCGTGAATGTCCATTGAAAGATGCTATAATGCCAAATGAAGAGAGTCGAATAAAAAGAGATGACCCTTTAACTGCTATCCTGGCTCAGACAGATGCTTCTGAGGTAAAGTGGTCTATGTATGTGTGTGCGCATGCTTTTTTTCTTCTTCATATACACCCCCCCAAGTCTTGTTCTATCTGTTGAAATTTATTCAAATTCTTAAGGTCCAATTCAACAGAGGTAATGGACCGATGTCTAACATAGACTTTATGACTTGACCAGCTGACCTCCCAGAAAGAAGAAAAGTTTGGGAAGAGTGGTTAAAACAGTGAACTTAATGGAGGTAGCTTCACTTTTTCAAACAAAGTTAACTTGTTGAACTTGTGGGAATCAGAGGATTGGAAGTCCTTTTGGAAAAACAAATGCCCTAGCATAGCTCCTTGTCTATTATTTAACTATGCAATTTCACTTAAAGCACCTGTAGGTTGATCCATAAGGATGCCAAGCCTCCTCTTTGAACTTGGAGCTCTAATCTTGGAAGGTTATTTTGTTTCTTGTAGTTTGTAGAAATCAATGTGTAGATCTGTCTCATCTTTCCAATTGCACAATTCATTATGTTTGATGTCTTTAGGCTCAGTTTTATTTTTCTATCTAAACCTCCAAGATACAACCTCTAAAAGTGTTGGGTTGGATACTCATGTCCGTTCATGCGTTCCCAAAACCAAGTCGAGACACTCTTTCTAGGACGCATATGTCTACTATCAATACGTCCACACGTTTTCAAAGCCAAGTTGAGAAGCTCATTCTAGGATGTGTATGTTTACAATCAAGTCTGCATGTGAACCTCAAAATTTAGTTCCATGTGCTGGAGGATGTTGAAGTATATGATATCCCACATTGGGTATATTAGGACACTCAACGACTTGAAGGGTTTATAAAGGTCTTGATCTGCCCTGCTCATTTGCTTAAGGTTTTTGGTCGGGTACCTACATTTTTTCCACAAGCTCATCTAAACAAATTAAAGGAAATGAAAGGAGTAAAAGTAATGTATGAATTGTG